>SJYC01113921.1:0-26512 GCA_006408675.1 Madoqua kirkii | reverse complement strand
TCCACTGCTGCCCGGGAAGTACATACTTCAGCAGCATTACTCTAGTTTTCATATATATGCACTCAGTTCAGTCCAGTTGCTCAGTTGTGCACGACTCTTTGCGACCCCATGAAGTGCAGCACGCCAGGCCTCCCTGTCCATCACCAACTTCCAGAGTCCACCCAAACTCATGTCTGTCGAATCAGTGATGCCATCCAGCCATCTCATCCTCTGTTGTCCCCTTCTCCTCCTGCCCTCAATCCCTCTCAGCATTAGGGTCTTTTTCAACGAGTCAGCTCTTCATATCAGGTGGCCAGAGTACTGGAGTTTCAGCTTCAGCATTAGTCCTTCGAATGAACACCCAGGACTGATCTCCTTTAGGATGGACTGGTTGGATCTCCTTGCAGTCCAAGGGACTCTCAAGAGTCTTCTCCAACACCACAGTTCAAAAGCATCAATTCTTCGGTGCTCAGCCTTCTTCACAGTCCAACTCTCACATCCATACGTGACCACTGGAAAAACCATAGCCTTGACTAGACGGACCTTAGTCAGCAAAGTAATGTCTCTGCTTTTGAATATGCTGTCTAGGTTGGTCATAACTTTTCTTCCAAGAAGTAAGCATCTTTTAATTTCATGGCTGCAGTCACCATCTTCAGTGATTTTGGAGCCCCCCAAAATACAGTCTGACACTGTTTCCCCATCTATTTGCCATGAAGTGATGGGACCAGATGACATGATCTTGGTTTTCTGAACGTTGAGATTTAAGCCAACTTTTTCACTCTCTTCTTTCACTTTAATCAAGAGGCTTTTTAGTTCCTCTTCACTTTCTGCCATAAGGGTGGTGTCCCTTGCATATCTGAGGTTATTGATATTGATCTATGCATTATAATGCAATATTTATGGTTCTCTTTCTGACTTACTTCACTCTGTATAATAAATTCTAGGTTCATCCAGCTCATTAGAACTGACTCAGATGCGTTTCTTTTTATGACCGACTGATATTCCATTGTGTATATATACCACCACTTCTTTATCCATTCATCTGTCAGTGGACATCTAGGTTTCTTCCATGTTCTAGCTATTGTAAATAGGGCTACAGTGAACAATGGGATACATATGTCCATTTCATTTTTGGTTTCCTCAGGGTATATGCCTCCCCGTGGGATTGCTGGGTCATATCCACTTTTATTCCTAGTTTTTCAAGGAATCTCCATGCCATCTTCCATAGTGGCTGTATCAATTTACATTCCCACCAACAGTGCAAGAGCGTACTCTTTTCTCCACACCCTCTCCATCATTTAGTGTTTGCAGACTTTTTGATGATGGCTATTCTGACCAGTGTGAGGTGATATCTCATTGTAGTTTTGATTTGCATTTCTCTGATAATGAGTGATGCTGAGCATGCTTTCATGTGTTTGTTAGACATCTGTATATCTTCTTTGGAGAAATGCCTTTTTTCCTACTTTTTGATTGGGTTGGTTGGTTTTCTGGTATTGAGTTTTATGAGCTACTTGTATATTTTTGAAATTAATACTTTGTCAATTGTTTCATTTGCTATTATTTTCTCCCATTCTGAGGGCTGTCTTTTCACCTTGCTTATAGGTTCCTTTGCTGTGCAAAAGTTTTTAAGTTTGATCAGGTCCCACTTGTTTACTTTTGTTTTTATTTCCTTTACTCTTGGAGGTGGGTCATAGAGGATTTTGCTTTGATTTATATCATCGAGTGTTCTGGCTATGTTTTTCTCTAAGAGTTTACTGTTTCTGGTCTTACATTTATGTCTTTAATCCATTTTGAGTTTATCTTTGTGTATGGTGTTAGGAAGTGTTCTAATTTCATTCTTTAACATGTAACTGTCCAGTTTTCCCATTTATTGAAGAGGCTGTCTTTGCCCCACTGTATGTTCTTGACTCTTTTGTCAAAAATAAGGTACCTATAGGGCATGGGTTTATTTTGGGGCTTTCTGTCTTGTTCCGTTGGTCTTATATTTCTATGTTTGTGCCAGTACCATACTGTCTTGATGACTGTAGCTTTGAAATATAATCTGAAGTCAGGAAGGTTTATTCCTTCAGCTCCATTCTTCTTTCTCAAGACTGCATTGGCTATTAGGAGTCTTTTGTGTTTCCATATGAATTGTGAAATTATTTGTTCTAGTTATGTAAAAATGCCATTGGTAATTTGGTAGGGATCACATTGAATCTGGAGATTGCATTTGGTAGTATTGTCATTTTCACAATATTGATTTTTCCTTCCCAGGAAAATGGAATGTCTCTCCATCTGTTTATGTCATCTTTGATTTCTTGCATCAGTATCTTATAATTTTCTGTATACAGCTCTTTTGTCTCTTTAGGTAAGTTTATTCCTTGATATTTAATTCTTTTTGTTGCAGTGGTGAATGGGATTGATTCCTGAATTTCTCTTTCTAATTTTTCATTGTTAGTGTGTAGAAATGCATATATTGATTTTGTATCCTGCAACTTTGCAAAATTCACTGTTTAGATCTAGTAATTTTCTGACTCTTTTCTTTAGGGTTTTCTGTGTACAGTAACATGTCATCTGCAAACAGTGAGAGCTTTACTTCTTTTCCGATCTGGATTATTTTTATATCTATTTCTTCTCTGATTGCTATAGCTAGGAATCCCAGGACTATGTTGAATAATAGTGGTGAAAGTGGACACCCTTGTCTTGTTCCTCATCGTAGGGGGATTCCTTTCAGTTTTTCACCATTGAGAAAACTGTTTGCTGTAGACTTATTGGACTTTACTATGTTGAGGTAGATTCCTTCTATGCCCATTTTTTGAAGAGCTTTAATCATAAGTGGGTACTGAGTTTTGTCACAGGCTTTTTCTGCATCTAATGAAATTATCATATGGTTTTTATCTTTGAATTTAATACGGTGTGTTACATTGATTTGCATATATTGAAGAATCCTTGCATCCCTGGAATAAACCCAACTTGATCATGGTGTATGAGCTTTTTGATATGTTGCTGAATTCTGTTTGCTAAAATTTTGTTGAGGATTTTTGCATCTCTGTTCATCAGAGATACTGGCCCATCATTTTCTTTTTTTGTGTTGTCTGATTTTGGTATCAGGTTTTTTTGTGTTGTCTTGTTTTGGTATCAGGGTGACGGTGGCCTCATAGAATGAGTTTAGAAGTATTCCTTCCTCTGCAGGTTTTTGAAAGAGTTTTAGAAGGATAGGCATTAGCTCTTCTCTAAATGTTTGATAGAATTCTCCTGTGAAGCCATCTGGTCCTCGGCTTTTGTTTTGGGGGAGATTTTTGATCATAGCTTCAATTTCAGTGCTTGTAATTGGGTTGTTCATAATTTCTGTATCTTTCTGGTTCAGTCTTGGAAGATTGAACTTTTCTAAGACTCTGTCCATTTCTTTCAGGTTATGCATTTTATTTCCATATAGTCTCTTACAATCTTTTGTGTTTCTGCATTGTCCATTGTAACCTCTCCTTTTTCATTTCTAATTTTGTTGATTTGATTCATTTTTTCTTGATGAATCTGGCCTAAGGTTTGTCAATTTTATCTTCTAAAAAACCAGCTTTTAGTTTTATTAATCTTTACTATTGTTTCTTTCATTTCTTTCAGTTTGTTTCTGTTCGGATCTTTATGATTTCTTTCCTTGTGCTAATTTTGTGGGGTTTTTTTTTTGGTTCTTTTTCCAGTTGTTTTAGGTATAAAGTTAGGTTGTCTATTCCATGTTTTTCTTCTTTCTTGAGGTAGGATTGTATTGCTATAAGCTTCCCTTTTAGAACTGCTTTTGCTGCATCCCATAGGTTTTGAGTTGTCATGTTTTCATTGTCATTTGTTTCTTGAAAGTTTTCGATTTCCCTTTTGATTTCTTCAGTAACCTGTTGGTTACTTAGAAATGTATTGTTTAATCTCCATGTCTTTGTGTTTCTTATAGCTTTTTTCTTGTAATTGATACCTAGTCTCATAGAGTTGTGGTCAGAGAAGATGCTTGATAAGATTTTAATTTTCTTATATTTACTGAGGTTTGATTTGTGACCCAAGATGTGGTCTGTCCTGGAGAATATTCCATGTGCACTTGAGAAGAAGATGTATTGCTTTGCATTTGGATGGAGTGGTCTCAAGATATCAATGAGATCCATCCCATCTACTGTATTTGAGACTTGTGTTTGCTTATTCATTTTCTGTTTTGATGCTGTGTCCATTGGTGTGAGTGGGGCGTTAAAGTCTCCTACTATTATTGTGTTCCTATCAGTTTCTCCTTTTATGTCTGTTAGTGTTTGTCTTATGTATTGAGGTGCTCTTATGTTGGGTACATAGATATTTACAGTTGTTATGTCTCCCTCTTGGATTGATCCCTTGATCATTATGTAGTATCCTTCCTTATCTCTTATTATCTTCTTTATTTTAAGGTTTATTTTGTCTGATATGAGGATTGCTAGTCCAGCTTTCTGTTGCTTCCCGTTTGCCTGGAATATGTTTTTGCATCCTCTCACTTTCAGTCTATATGTGTCTTTAGGTCTGAAGTGGGTTTCTTATAGGCAGCATATATATGGGTCTTGTTTTTGTATCCATTCAGCCAGTCTGTGTCTTTTGGTTGGACCATTTAATACATTTACATTTAAAGTAATTATTGATACATATGTTCCCATTGCCATTTTCTTAATTGTTTGGGGTTGATTTTGTAGATCTTCTTCCTTCTCTTGTGTTTGTTGACTATGTAAGTCCCTTTAACATTTGTTTTAAAGCTGTTTTGGTGGTGCTGAATTCTTGTAACTGTTGCTTGTCTGAAAAGCTTTTTGTTTCTAGATCAATTTTAAATGAGATCCTTGCTGGGTAGAGTAATCTTGGTTGTAGATTTTTCTCTTTCAGTACTTTAAATATGTCCTGCCATTCCCTTCTGGGCTGCAGAATTTGTGCTGAAAGATCAGCTGTTAAACGTATGGGGTTTTCCTTATGTGTTATTTGTTGCTTTTCCCTTGCTGCTTTTAATATTCTTACTTTGTGTTTAGTCTTCATTTGATTAATATGTGTCTCAGCATGTTTCTCCTTGGGTTTATCCTGGATGGCACTGTTTGTGCCTCTTGGACTTGATTGACTATTTTGTTTTCCATGTTGGGGAAATTTTCAACTATAATCTCTTAAAATTTTTTCTCATACCCTTTTTCTCTTTTTCTGGGAGCCCTATAATTTGAATGTTGGTGCGTTTGATATTGTCCCAGAGGTCTCTGAGACTGTCCTGAGTACTTTTCATTCTTTTTACTTTATTCTGCCCTTCAGAAGTTATTACCACCATTTTATGTTCCTGCTCACTGATTTGTTCTTCTTCTTCAGATATTCTGCTATAGATTCCTTCCAGAGTATTTTTAATTTCAGTAATTGTGTTGTCTCTGTATGTTTATTCTTTAATTTTTCTAGGTGTTAAATGATTCTTGCATTTTCTCCATTCTGTTCAAGGTTTTTGATTATTTTTACTATCGTTATTCTGAATTCTTTTTCAGGTAGTTTGCCTATTTCCTCTTCATTTATTTGGACTTCTGTGTTTCTAGTTTGTTCCTTCATTTGTGTAGTATTTCTCTACCTTTTCTTTTCTTTTTTTTTTTTTAAACTTATTGTGTTTGAGGTCTCCTTTTCCCAGGTTTCAAGGTTGAATCCTTTCTTCCTTTTGGTTTCTACCCTCCTAAGGTTGGTTCAGTGGTCTGTGTAAGCTTTGTCTAGGGTGAGATTTGTGCTGTGTTTTTTTGTTTGTTTTTCCTCTGGTGGGCAAGGCTGAATGAGGTAATATTCCTGTCTGCTGATGATTGGGTTTGTATTTTTGTTTTGTTTATTGTTTAGATGAGGCATCCTGCACAGAGTGCTACTGTTGGTTGGGTGATGCTGGATCTTGTATTCAAGTGGTTTCCTTTTTGTGAGACTTCTCACTATTTGATACTCCCTAGTGGGGTCTTGGAGTCAGGGCTTGACCTCCCTGAGCCCAAAGGCTCAGGGCTTGATCTCTGGTCAGGAACGAAGATTCTACAAGTGGTTTGTTAGGGCATTAAGTGATATTAAAAGAAATACCCAAAAATGAGATACCAAAGATGGACCCCAGACAAATGACAGTTATAAAATCAGGCAAATAATAATTTAAATAATGGAATATACATATATACATATACACTCATAAGCAAAATGAAGACTGTTCAACTAAAACAAATTACACAGTAGACTGAGCCTGTGAACAAAGGAAATAAAAATATTTACCAGCTAAGAACAAGACTAACTAAAGCACATACCGGAAAACAAAACTAAAGCAAGGTGGCAAGGTGCCAAGTGGGGAATAAAGTAATGAAAACAAAACTAAAAAATATGTTGAGAGGAAAGAAAAGAAAGAATAGTTAAATAGAGGTAAATGAGGAAGATTTATATATATTAAAGATTAACTGCAAGGGGAAAAGAACAGTAGGAAAAGCAAACAAAGGAATAAATGTAGAAAAGTTAATAGGTTTAAGAAATTAAAAATTAAAATTAAAGAGAAAAGAAAAAAAAAGGAAAACTCCACAGAACTGCAAAAGCCCAATATTTAGGTTTATTACAATAATAAAAAATGTGACTGAGGAAGAAAAAAAAAGGCCCAGAAGCTTAATTAGATTTCATAGTGCCAATAAAATCGACAACTACAACAGAGGGGAATAAGGACAAAGAACAAAAATCAAAAAGAATCTGTAGAACAAGTCAAAACATAAGAATAATGAATGTTTTTCTTGAGTCATTGCTGTCACAGTCCTTTCCCTTGCTGGGAGTGACAGTCCACCTCACCTCCCTTCAACACTGTGCTGATCTCTGGACCTGCTGTGGGGGCAGCTCAGGTTCTAATCTGGTCCTTCTCCTGTGTGTTCTTGCTTCCAATATCCACAGCTATCAGAACTAGAGCATTTTCTTTTGTGGGAGATCTTATTGTTGTTTTATATATTCCATAGACACAGAATCTGTCTAGTTTTCATGTGGATTTCATCTGCAGCTTGTACAGCTGGTGGGAACGTTTTGGCTCTTCTTCCTTAGCCACACTGCCCTGGGTTACAATTGCGGTTTTATTTCCACCTCTATATGTGGGTCGTCCACTGGGGTTTGCTCCTAAGTCTGCCCTGGAGGGCTTGGGTTTGCTCTGTGAGGGCCAGGTGTGGGGGAGGTGGTACAGCTGCTTGGATCGCAGAGGTTCTGGCAGCACCAGGTCCTCAGGGGGGTTGACGGCTAGGGCAGCAGGAAATATAGTGCTCTAGGAGGGTATGGCAACCAGTATTGGCCAATACGCTCCAGTATTCTTGCCTGGAGAGCCCCCTTGACAGAGAAGCCTGGCAGGCCACAGTCTACCGGGTCACAGAGTAGGAAACGACCGAACGACACTGAGTGCATAGATGCAAGATTTTTCTTGCCTGTGGCAAGCTCTGCCCCAGTGAGAGTTGAGCATGAAGGTGGTGCAGCTACTTGGCTTGTGGGGACCCTAGCAGTGCACAGTGGACTGCTCCAGCCACAGGAGTTATGGCCCTATCAGAGTCTCTTTTGGAGCCTCTTGTAGCTGGCAATCAGAAGGCCTCTTTGGCCATTCTTTCTTCGTAGCTCCGCCCGTTCAGGCACTTAAAGGGCTCTATTGCCTGGAGTCCTTCTCTATTGTTCGGGGCATCAGGCACATGGAGGCCCCCCCCTGGCTGGAGTCTTACTCTGTAGATTAGCATGTCAGGCACTTAAAGCGGCACTATGGGTGGGGTCCTACACTGCAGTTCAGTGTGTCAGGCATTTGGTGGGCCAGTCTTTCCATTGTTCAGCTGCCGATGCTGGCCTGTTGGGAGAGAGGCTATGGTGCTGATTCCACCCCTTACGCTTGACTCAGCCGTATTGCCTTGCTTCCATGGCTGCCCAGCTTTCCTTCACAGTCATTTCTCACCACAGTCTCTGCCCTCACATACTTCTCTCTGCAGTCTCTCTGCAGCCCTTGCCCTGGGATTGCTCCACAATCCCTAAACTGTAGCTCCCAGCCGCTGCACCTTCCTGGGGACCTGCGTTGGTATCCAGGCTGCAGCAAGGACTGTCTGATTCTCATCCCGTTTAGCTTGCCACAGATCATCTTTTTCACTCTCAGCCTTAAATGTTTCTCCTCCGACTCAGACAATTCCTCCACTGTGGGAATCGGACCCCTGCTTCAGTTCCCCCATCCACCGAGGGCAGGTCTAGTCCTGGTAACACTCCTATTTTTCCCCCTAGTTCCTTCATCGTACCAAGTTTTGTGTGACTCTATATATTCTTTCCCGCTGGTCATATACTCCTGTCCACTCTCAGCTGGTGTTCCACATGCACGTCTGTGTGTGAAGGTGTATTCCTGATGTATCTGTGGAGAGAGATGTACTCCACATCCACCTACTCCTTATACAGCGGATTCCCGCTGGCTGTCCGTGTTGCATGTGGTAATGTGTGTGTTCCCACGCTGCTCTCTCCATTCCTGGCACCCTCTCCTTTCCCTTCTCCTGCCACACCCTTAGGTCTGTTCTCTGCCTCTGCTCCTCTGTTGCTACCATGCACATAGGTTCATCAGTACCATCTTTCTAGATTCTCTCTGTATATGTATTAATACACAAGATTTGGTTTTCTCTTTCTGACTTTATTATGTATAGTGGGCTCGAGGTTCATTCACCTTATTAGAACTGACTCAGATGCACTAATTTTTATGACTGAGTAATATTCCATTGTATATATGTAGCACAACTTTTTTTACTCCATGTGTCAGTGGCATGCAGCTTGCTTCCATGTCTTGGCTAATGTAATAGTGCTGCAATGATCATTGAGTTACATGAGTCTTTTTCTATTATGGTCTTCTCATGATAAATGCCCAGTAGTGGCGTGATGTATTGTTTTAAGGCCAGTGTTTCCTTACTGGTTTTCTGTTCGGATGATCCATCCATTGATGTAAGTGGGGTGTTAAAGTTCTTCCCTAGTGTTATTACGTTGCTGTCGGTTTCTTTGTTAATGTTTCTGTTATGTGTGTGTGCTCCTGTGTTAGGTGCACATATATTTACAGTTACTATATTTCTTCTTTTGTCTCTTTTGGCTGTATCATGCGGCTTGTGGGACCCCTACCAGAGACTGAACTTCGGCTTCAGCAATGAAAACCCCACGAACTAACCACTGGAGAACCAAGGAATTCCCTGTATCTTTTTTGATTGATCATTTTATCATTATGTAATTTCCTTCTTTGTCTCTTGTTGCAGTCTTTGTTGTAAAGTCTGATTTCTCTGATGTAAGTGTTGCTATCCCAACTTTCTTTTTGTTTTCATTTGTGTTGAATACCTTTTCCATCCTCTCACTTTCAGTCTTTTTGTGTCTTTCATCCTGAAGTGAGTCTCTTGTGGACAGCATTTTTATGGGTCTTATTTTTTCATCCATTCAGGTATTCTTTGTCTTTAATTAGAGCATTTAGTCTATTTACATTGAAAGCAATTATTGATAAATTTGCACTTATTGTAGTTTTGTTAATTGTTTTGAGGTTTTTATAGTTGTGTTCTTCTTTTGCTCTTATGATTTGATGACCATCTTTAGTGTTCAGTGTCAGTTTTTTTGATATGTGTGTGTGTGTATGCTCAGTCATGTTCAACTCTTTGTGACCTTAAGTACAGTAGCCCACCAGGCTCTTCTCTCCATGGGACTTTCCAGGAAAAAAAGTGGAGTGGATTGCCATTTGGATCTCTAGGGGATTTTCCTGATCTGAGTATTGAACCTGTGTCTCCTGAGTCTCCTGCAGTGGCAGGCAGATTCTTTACCACTGAGCCACCTGAGAAGCCCTTTTTTGGTATGTGTGTATTATAGATTTTTTGGTTTTTGGCTGCTATAAAGTTTATGTGTAGCACCTTTATATGTGTGTGCTTATTTTAAGTCGATGATTTTAAGTTCAAATGCATTCCTACAACCTGAATTTTTACTTCTTTCTTTCTTTTTTTCCTTTTGACTGTGCTGGGTCTTCCTTGCTGCTTGCAGGCTTTCTCTAGTTGTGGCAAGTGGGGGCTACGCTAGATTACGGCATGCAGGCCTCTCATTGCGGCAGCTTCTTATGTTGCAGAGCCTGGGCTCTAGGTGTGTGGGCTCCGTAGCTGTGGTGTGTTGGCTGTGTTGCTCCATGGCTTGTGGCATCTTCAGGGACCAGGGATTGAACCTCTGTCCCCTCCTTTGACAAGTGGAGTCTTAACTACTGTAACACCAGAGAAGTGCCTTGTTTCATGTTTTTGACATCATATTTTGCATTTTTTGTTTTGTATTTCTCTTGATTACTTACAGTTGATATGATTTTACTACCTTTGCATTTAACATTCCTACTAGCTTTATAAGTGGTTGATCTGTTACCTTTACGTATATTTGCCTTTACTGGTAAATTTTTTTATTTTGTAATTTTCATTTTTCTAGTTTTAATCTTTTCTTTTTTTGCTTAAATACTTTTAAATTTTACTGTAAAGCTAGTTTACTTGTGCTGAATTCTTCTAGCTTTTATTTGTAAAATGAACTCGTCATCAAATCTGAATGCCTTGCTGGATAGAGTATTTTTGGCTATAGGTTTTTTCCCTTTCACCACTTAAAATATATCATACCACTCCTTTCTGACCTGGAAAGTTTTTGTTAAGAAGTGATCTGGTAGTCTTTTGGGAGTTTCCTTGTAGGTAACTGGTTGTTTTTCCTTTTGAATTGCTTGGAAGATTGTTTTTCTTTGAGTTTTGCCTTTTTCATTATATTTTGTCTCAGTGTGTATATTTTTGGGATAATCAGTTTTGTTACCTGGATGTCTTTTGTTTTCATCCAGGTTAGGGAAGCGTAGACAGATTGGGGCTTCCCAGATGCCGCTAGTGGTAAAGAACCCACCTGCCACTGCAGGGAGATATAAGAGACTCAGGTTTGGTTCGTGGGTTGGGAAGATCCCCTGGAGAAGGGAATGGCCACACACTCCAGTATGCTTGCCTGGAGAATGACATGGATAGAGGAGCCTGGTGGGCTACAGTCCTTAGGGTCACACAGAGTCAGACACAGCTGATAAGACTTAGCACACATGCACAGGAAAGTTTTCAGTTGTTATTTCTTCAGATAAGTCCTGTGTCCTTTTTTCTTTTTTTGGAATGTCCATAATGTGAAATTTCATGTGCTTGATGTTGTTTCCAAAGTCTTTCTTTTTTTTGTTTCTTTGACTATACCTTATAGCATATGGGATCTTAGTACCTTGACCAGGAATCAGACCTGTATCTCCTGCAGTGGAAGCGTAGAATCTTGACCAGTGGACTATGAGGTTAACCCTGAGATTTCTTAAACTATCCTTCAGTTCAGTTTAGTTCAGTTGCTCAGTCATGTCCAACTCTTTGCAACCCCATGAATCGCAGCACGCCGGGCCTTCCTGTTCCTTACCGTCTCTTGGAGTTCACTCAGACTCACGTCCATCGAGTCCGTGATGCCATCCAGCCATCTCATCCTCGGTCGTCCCCTTCTCCTCCTGCCCCCAATCCCTCCCAGCATCAAAGTCTTTTCCAGTGAATCAACTCTTTGCATGAGGTGGCCAAAGTACTGGAGTTTCAGCTTTAGCATCATTCCTTCCAAAGAAATCCCAGGGCTGATCTCCTTCAAAATGGACTGGTTGGATCTCCTTGCAGTCCAAGGGACTCTCAAGGGTCTTCTCCAACACCACAGTTCAAAAGCATCAATTCTTCGGCACTCAGCCTTCTTCACAGTCCAACTCTCACATCCATACATGACCACAGGAAAAACCATAGCCTTGACTAGGCGGACCTTAGTCGGCAAAGTAATGTCTCTTCTTTTGAATATACTTTCTATGTTGGTCATAACTTTTCTTCCAAGGAGTAAGCGTCTTCTAATTTCATGGTTGCAGTCACCATCAACAGTGATTTTGGAGCCCCCCAAAATAAAGTCTGACACTATTTCCACTGTTTCCCCATCTATTTCCCGTGGAGTGATGGGACCAGATGCCATGATCTTCGTTTTCTGAATGTTGAGCTTTAAGCCAACTTTTTCACTCTCCTCTTTCACTTTCATCAAGAGGCTTTTTAGCTCTTCACTTTCTACCATAAGGGTAGTGTCATCTGCATATCTGAGGTTATTGACTATCCTTACTTTATAAGATTTTTTTTTTCCTTTTTTTGTTTAGCCTGTGTGATTTCCACTACTCTATCATCCAGTTGGTTGATTCTTTTCTTACTGCCATCTTATTTACTTCTAGTGTAGTTTTAATTTCAGCTTTTGTATTCTTCAGCTTTGTTTGGTTCTTCTTTATATTTTCTAACTCTTTATTAGCTTTTCATTGTGTTCTTCCTTTTCCCAAGTTCACTGAGCATCCTTCTGAGCATTATCTTGAACTCTGTCAGATAAATTGCTTATCTCCAATTTAGTTTCTCTTCTGGGATTTTTATTCTGTTCCTTCAGTTGGAACCTCTGTTGTCTCATTTTGCTTAATTTTCTATTTCTATTTCTGTGTATTAGATAGGCCCATTGTATTTCCTGATGTTGGATAAGTGGCCTAATATAGGAGATACCTTGGTGAGTCAGTAAGTACACTCCTCTCAGGCTGCTAGAATTGTGTGATCTTGGCGTATCCCTTGTGTGAACTATATGGGGCCTTTTGATGTAGCAAGGTTGACTTCCGTGGCAGTCTGATACATGGGGCCAGCTTGCAGGCTTTTCATAGTGCAGAGGCTTCCAGCTTGTGGCTAGAACCAGGTCATGGTATGGCTGGCTGTGCAGTAAAGGAATCCTGGGTCTGGTTCTTGCCTGCTGGCAGGTAAGACCAGGTCCTACGGTAGCTGGTTGTTGGTGCTTGGAGGAGTCCTGCTGTCTTGCTGGTTTCAGTGGCTTGTCTTTTCATGTCTCTTGCTCACTTTCTGTTTGGAGTATCATTTTCTTCACTGTTATGAGACTTACTTATATACTTTACGTACTAGTCCTTTGTCAAATATGCCATTGGCAAATATTTTCTCCCAACATGTAGTTGTCTTTTTCTTCTCTTAACAGAGTCTTTTTTCGGAGTAAAGGTTTTTAACTTTGGTGAGGTTCAATTTATCAGTGGGTTTTTTTTTTTTTTTTATGGCCTTTGCTTTTGGTATCATTTTTAAAAACTCGTAAAACTTAGTCCCAGGTCCTAAAGATCACCTCCTGTGTGTTTTCTCTGAAGTTTTATAATCTTAAATTTTTACATTTAATTTATCAGGGTCCATTTTGTGTCACATTATTGACTGGGGGATTTTTGCAGAAACTAACCCTTATGGCTGGCAATTTGTTATATAAGTGAATATTGAACATTTAAGGTAACAAAAGATACTTAAGATGTGTCTTGTCGATGATGTGTGAATTTTTGTATGAGGTATGTGATTTAACTTGAAGTTCATTTTTGTGCTTATGAATGTCCACTTACTCTAGCACTATTTAAAAAACTGTCTCCATTGAATTGCTTTTGTACCTTTTGGGCATTTTTGTGTGTGTCTAATCTGTGTTATCTATTCCCTGTCATTGGTATGTATATGTTTCTCTCTGTAAATATCATACTGTTTGCTTATTATAGCTATATAGTAAGTTTTTACATCAGGTTGAATGATGTTTCCCCCTTCAACTCTTCTTTTTCAAAATTGTTTTAGCTTTTCTAGGTCTTTTGCCTTTTTATATGAATTTTATAGTAAGCTTGTCTTTATCTACAAAATACCTTGTTGGAATTTTGATAGGAATTGCATTGGACTTACATATCAGTTTGGAAAGAATTGACATCTTTACTCTGTTGAGTCTTCTGATCCATAGACACAGTACATTGCTACGTTTATTTAGTTCTTTGGTTTCTTTCAGTAGCATCTTGTATTGGATTGGCCTACAAGTTTATTTGAACTTTTTGGCCAACCAGTAATTATTAGGATACAGATCCTCAGTATAATTTGTTCCACTTATGTTTAATTTTCTTTTAATTAGGAGTAGTTTTAAGTATACTGTGTTAAAGTTCAACTTCTGCCCATTCATTATTAGTATAAAGCAATATGTTTTTCTTTTTTGGTCTGTGTTGGTCTTATATCCTGTAATGTTGCTCAGTTCAGTTCAGTTACTCAGTCTTGTCTGACTCTTTGCGACCCCTTGGACTGCAGCATGCCAGGCTTCTCCGTCTATCACCAACACCCAGAGCTTGTTCAAACTCCTGTCCATTGAGTCAGTGATGGTATCCAACCATCTCACTCTCTATCGTCCCCTTCTCCTCCTGCCTTCAGTCTTTCCCAGTATCAGGGTCTTTTATAGTGACTTAGCTCTTTCACTTTTCACTTTCATGCATTGGAGGAGAAAATGGCAACCCACTCCAGTGTTCTTGCCTGGAGAATCCCAGGGATGGGGGAGCCTGGTGGGCTGCCGTCTATGGGATCGCACAGAGTCGGACACGACTGAAGTGACTTAGCAGCAGCAGCAGCTCTTTGCATCAGGTGGCCAAAATATTGGAGCTTCAGCTTCAGCATGAGTCCTTCCAATGAATATTCAGGTTTGATTTCCTTTAGGATTGACTCCTTACTGTTTGATCTCCTTGCAGTCCAAGTGACTCTCAAGCGTCTTCTCCAGCACCGCAGTTCAAAAGCATCAATTCTTCGGTGCTCAGCTTTCTTTATAGTCCAACTCAGATCCATACCTGACTATTGGAAAAACCATAGCTTTGGCTAGACGGACCTTTGTTGGCAAAGTAATGTCTCTGCTTTGTCTAGGTTGGTTAAAGCTTTTCTTTGAGGGAGCAAGTGTCTTTTAATTTCATGGCTGCAGTCACCATCTGCAGTGATTCTGGAGCCCAAGAAAATAAAAGTCTATCACTGTTTCCATTGTTTGCTCATCTATTTGCTATGAAGTGATGAGACTGGATGCCATGACCTTAATTTTTTAATGTTGAGTTTTAAGCCAGCTTTTTCACTCTGCTCCTATACTTTTGTCAAGAGGTTCTTTAGTTTTTCACTTTCTACCATAATGGTGGTGTCATCTGCATGGCCGAGGTTATTGATATTACTCCCAGCAATCTTGATTACAGCTTGGGCTTCATCCAGTCTGGCATTTCGCATGATGTACTCTGCATATATATCTTTTGAGGTTTTGAGGTATATGCCAGGAGATTTTTTACATGGAAAATAATATCATCTTTCAGTAGGGATTCTCTTATTTCTTACTTTCCAAACTATGTATCTTTTTTTTTCTTTCTTACATTATCTCTAAAACTTCCAGGAACGTGTTTAATAGTAGTGGTGAGAGGGAAACTTCCTTGTATTGTCCTGATCTTAAATGGGAAGCATTCAGTCTTTCACCATTAAATATAAGTTTTAGGTCTTTTACTGGTGCTTATTGTCAGATTGAGGAAGTTTCTTTCCCTCTGTTGCTAGTTTGCTGAAAGTGTTAATCATAAATGAGTTCAATCAAAGAAGCAGAATTACTAGGAGAGTAATATTCCATTGTACCACATCTTCTCTATCCATTCATCTATTGATGGACATTTATGTTACTTCCATGTCTTGGCTATTGTAAACATTGGTGCAGTGAACATTGGGGTGCATGTATCATTTCAGATCATGTTTTTCTCAGGCTCTGTGCCCAGAAATTGGATTGCAGGGCCATATGGTAGCTCTATTTTTAGTTTTTTAAGGAACCTCCATTTTTTTCTCCGTAATGGCTGAACTAATTTACATTCCTACCAATAGTGTAGGAGGGTTCCCTTCAGGAGAGAACTATTCTTAAGTGTCTCTAGTAGATCAGACATATCTATGAGTAATGCATATGCAGATTAATTTGCTTTTGACAATAAACATATGAAGTTGATGATAATTTTCCCATCAAATATAAAATTTTTACAAAATTTAGTACTAAGGCCCTGAATTGTTAAGTTTTGCCCCATGTATGTGTATAATGATCCAAGTTAGATATTTAAGCCTAACATTTCTTGTCCCAAGTAACTCATGGTCTAATAACAGGGATAGGTACATGAATAAATAAGTTATGAAACAGTTTAGTAAGTTACAAAACCATTAAATATGAGCAATATGCCTGTATTGCAATGGAAGATGTTCACCTTTTTGAGAGGAAACATGTTAAAGAGCAGAATAAGTATTATGATCCTATTATTTTACTACTGATTCAGAAAACCTATGTTTAGCTTCTACTTTGTCTTATGCACTGTTCTAGGCATTTAGAATACTTTGGTCAACAAAACAGTGTTCCTTTTTTTAAAAATGGAGCTTACAGTCTATCACATAGAATAGAATGTAAAAGAGATGGAATTAAATGAGGCAGCTTGGGCTACAGAAACACTTGAATAGAAAGCCACAATGGTAGGTACATTCATCCATAACAAATGTGTAATAGCTGGGGGGGGGAACAGTTCTCCACGTCTCTGTTGTATTTCTGTATATCATTTGAGCAGAGGCAGTGGCTTCTTTGCTCTGGACTGTCTTTACAAGGATTTTTTTTTTTTTTTTAGGGAACAGCCTTGGGGGATAAAGCATTCAGTATCTCTCTGTGAAGCAGAGGCAAATTTGTTTATTGTCCAAAATAATAAAGACAATGTCTTTTGGGACAAAGGTTAGGTAGATTTGCTTGATATGAGATTGGGGTTCCCTCAGTTTAGGGTACTCCAGCTATGATTCAAACCCATTGCATGTGCAGTATCCCCCCACGTCCCTCTCTGCATTGCCCTGTAGGAATTGGACAAGAGGAACCATTGATCCTGAAGCTCATTCTGCTGGAGTAGAATGGTTCTTTGCCTCTAACTAGAGTCTTGTGTTTCTTCTGCTAGCATCCCTAAGATAGTAGCAGGTAACTTGTTAGCTTACAGCTAGGCCAAAGTTCTTGATAATAGGTAATAATTTATTTTTGTTTTAATTTGAGAGGACTCAGTTTTTTAACTTACAGTTCTTACTTTAACCTAGTGTTCAGCTTCTGTTTCTTGGTGTAGTGCGTTTAATTATCAGAAGGATTGAGAAGGTTTATACTAGGTTGTTCTCAAAGCCCTTTTTATGTACCGTGTGGACAGCAGTCATTTTGAGCTCCTCATTCACACACAGAAATATCATTCAGGAGCTGTCTTGTCTCAGTGCATGTCTTAGGGCGTGGTTTTATGTACAGGTTCATATATGAGAGTTCTTGCTCAAGTTCTCATTTCGTCTTCTATTCGCTCATGTTGTGCTACCATTTCCTCTAGTTGGAAATGGCTAGAGCCATGTTTTCAAACCCAGATGTTTAGAAGTTTGGAAGAAGTTTTTAATACTTTTTTCTTAGCATTTTAATGAATTTTAGTTACCGTCATGTTAATTTGAATACTTTATTTCTGAACTCTTAATTTGCAGCTCATGAAGATTACCATACATGCTGACAGCCAAAGGAAAGATTTCTAAAAATTTTATCTGTTTACCACAGTTAGCATTTTTTAAGACATTTTGTGGGACAGATTTGGATAAGGGAAAACAGTAATAACCGAGAAGCAGCGAGCCAGTGGAAAGAGACAGTTACAAATCCAGTAAAAGTTACAATTTTAATTTGCTACCAATTTGAAGAGGCAAATCAGTACATTTGTCTATTTATGTAGACCGTATGATAGATCTGGGTTCATATAAGACCTGGGAAGATTCCCCTGGAGAAGGTAATGGCTACCCATTCCAGTATTCTGGCCTGGAGAATTCCATGGTCTGTGTAGTGCATTGGGTCATAAAAAGTTGAACACGACTGAGCAACTTTCACTTCACTATTATAGTATGTAATGGATCTGACAGAAAATTAAACTTGGGAAAAAAAATAAAATTAAATTAAACTTGGTAAAAAATAGAATGAATCATATCAGATATCCAGTGTAAAGGAAACGTTTTAAAACTGGCTGAAATAGACAGTAGGGCAACTAAATAAATGATAAAGTCAATGAGAAAAAGAAAAAAAACAAAACAAAACTGAAAATCAGGTGTGGAAAGTTGATTATATATAAAGTATAACATAATTTGTGAAAATACTTTGCTAAATTTCTTTAGGTTGTTTTATTTTAATAAGCTTATTCTATTAAGAACCATACCCCCCTTTTCCCACCTTCCCCACACATAGAATTTTTAACCACATGTACATCCATTATATAGCCATCTTAACCAGTTATAGACAAGGACAAAGAAAACAGTTTGACTTCAAGATCTTGTCTTCACACTGAACACAAGAAAACTGTAGTAGAGAAATCTGTCCCTTGTGACAGTATACAGAGAGCATAGTCAAATTTAGTTTTGAAATCTCATCAGCCTGATTTCTTAGCTAATTACCACTGTTTGTCATATATTCAGCTTCTTTTCATTACAGCTTCTGAATAAACATGAAGCCTTCTTGGTCCATTTTTGGTAAAAATGATTCGTTCCTAAAGAAACAGATTTCTGTTTTTCAAAGGAGTAACTTATTCTGCTTTTGAAGTATTATAACTGTTCTGCTATGGATGGACAGTGAGGCTGATTTTATTTTTTTCCTGTCACATTTCATCATTGTGAAATGAAGTTTTAAGTATTTTAGCATTTCTGAAATTGAAATGTGTTTAAAAATAGGTGGCATCTTATAAAACACTATTTGCCACCCACTTTAAAATTGAAAACTCTATTACCCCCCCTCCAGTCTTCTTTAATCCTTTTTTAGCTGCTTTCTTTTTCCTTATACCGTTTTGTGTATTGTCACATATTGTATATTGTCTTTTGTTAAGCTAACTAGAGTCAGGGATCTTTTTTATTTTACTGTTGTATCCCTAGCTCCTATAACACCACCTGAAATGCAGTAAGCAGGTAGTATATTTGGTGAATGGATGAATGAAGGGAACATTTGAGTGTTTATTGTGGTTCCAGATGATGTGCTAAGCCCTTTCTCTCCTTGAGTCACTTAATTCTTAACAGTAACCACATGAGGTAGGCAGGTACTCTAATGAGGAAACTAGGGCTAAGGAGGGGTTAAATTTGCCCAGTGTCACTCAGTCTATAAATGGAGGAGTTAAAATTAGAGCTTGAATCTACCTCAGGTCAGTTGCTAGGCTCTTAACAGTGTCACACTTTTCTAAGCATTAAATTGTTTGATTTATTTAGTTCTTTCTTTTTAAACAGGAAGAAGAGAATTTATCCAAAGATTAAAACTTGAAGCAACCTTGAATGTGCATGATGGCTGTGTAAGTAATAGTTAATTCTCAACTGTGAGAACTGTAATACTAAGTATTCACATGTTTGAGGAAATGCCCCAGTGCTTCCAGAAGAGACTGGACTAACTGTAATTAAAATGGGAGACTTGTTTTACATTAAAACATATTTTGAATTTAGGAAAATACATGGGAGATTTTTTTGAAGAATGATGATCGAAAGGCTTTCATCTCTTTCACTGTTGGTGCTGCTTTTGTGAGGGGTCACTAGAGGTCTTCATGTCTCCAAATCTACTAGTTACTTCTCAGAAACTTTTAAAGTATTTCTTTATTTGGCTGTACCGGATCTTAGTTGCAGCACATGAGCCTCTCTTCTCTGTGGCATATGGGATCTTAGTTCCCCATCAGGGACTGAACCCATGTCTCCCTCATTGCAAGGCAGACCACCAACCACTGGACTTCTAGGAAAGTTCCAAATTTTCCAGAAACTTTTAGACATTCATTGAATACATTTTCTTTTTTGAAATACTTTTCTCTTGGTTTCTGGTAACACCACACTCTCTTGGTTTTCTTTCTCTCTCAGTGACTTCCTGCATCTTCTCCATCTTCTTCCCTGACTTCTCTACTTCTCCATCTTCAAATGTTAGATATACCAACGCTCTATCTTGGCTTCTCCCACCCTCCCACTTTTCTAAGTGATTCTGTTCAGTCCCATGGCTAGAACATGTAACTTCTAATTTTCTACTTCTTCCCAGAGCTCAATTTATATATAAAATTCTGTACTAAACATTTCCAGTTGCAAGTCTAATAGCACCCTGAAATTGCTAAGATAAAAATAAAAGTCTTTTAAAATTTTGTTATGAAAACTTGAGTCCTGCTTCTTTTATACTCAGCACTTGGATTTAGCGGTTAAGATTTTGGCACATTTTCCAGTTCACGTTTTTTCCTTGCTGAATTGTTTTAAAGCTAATGTCAGATATAGCATTTCACTTTATATGTAACCTAACAATAATGGGCATTTTTCTTTCTTCTTCTTTTTTTTTTAAGCGGCTTCAGACACCTGTAATTTATTAGCTAATGTCTGTAGACCTGAATCCATGGAAACTGTGGCTACTCTGGCGCCATTGGTGCTTTACAGTTACAACAGGATCTCCATTTCATTGCTGGTTGTTGATGGGTCATTCATTCTCATGTGCTAGAGTAATGCACATTTCTGCTATGTAATCAAAATGGGATTATATAATTTAATGAATGTATATTTTTGATAGCATCTAATACACAGTCCAAAATAAAAATTTTCCCATTGTTTAAAAATATTGTTTTTTAATAGCTGTTTGTTCAAAAGAGGATCCAGGTGACATCCATACTTTGATGGCTGTACCTCTTGAATCCCTATTAATGTAGAATAGTCTTTCCCTTTATTGTCCCTGCCATTGGCCTGTTTTAGAAATGGAGTCAAATTTCCTAAACATTGTCCCTCATTCTCAGTAGTGGTTTATTTCCTTGTGCTGTCATTTACCTTGTTTCTGTATCCTTTGTGTTGGGCTTCCCTGGTGGCACAGTGGTAAAGTGGTAAGGAATACTCCTGCTAATGCAGGTGATGTGGGTTCCATCCCTGACCTGAGAGGGTCCTACATGCCACAGGGCAACTAAGCCTGCGCACCGTGACTACTAAGCTGTAATTTTTTTTTTTTCCTGTCTTTGATTGTGGAATAATGTATAAATGCAGTTTAGAAATGTATTATTTATTTTAAAACTTAAAACCGTTCTTGAGGGGAATGAATCAAAATGATATATGCTTATGGCAAACTGATGGGAGAAAGAGTGGAAACAGTGTCAGATTTTATTTTCTTGGTCTCCAAAATCACTGTGGATGGTGACTACAGCCACAAAATTAAAAGACACTTGCTCCTTGGAAGAAGAGCTGTGACAGACCTAAGCAGCATAGTAAATTAAAAAGCAGAGACATAACATTGCCAACAAAGGTTCATCTAGTCAAAGCTTTGTTTTTTCCAGTAGTCATGGATGTGAGAGTTGGACTTACAAAGAAAGCTTAGTGCCGAAGAATTGATGCTTTTGAACTGTGGTGTTGGAGAAGACTCTTGTGAATCCCTTGGACTGCAAGGAGATCCAGTCAGTCAATTGTAAAGGAAATCAGTACTGAATATTCACTGGAAGGACTGATGCTGAAGTGCCAATACTTTGGCCACCTGATGCGAAGAACTGACTCATTGGAAAAGACCCTGATGCTGGGAAAGATTGAAGGCAGGAAGAGAGGGAGACAACAGAGGATGAGATGGTTGGATGGCATCACTGACTTGATGGCCGTGAGTTTGAGCAAGCTCTGGGAGTTGGTAATGGACAGGGGAGCCTGGCATGCTGCAGTCCATGGGCTTGCAAAGAGTCGGCCACAACTGAGTGACTGAACTGAACTTATTATGGTATAAAAATAAAGTATATGTGGCTCCCACTTCTGTTTCTGTCTTCTCCATTTCTTTCTGCTCCCTGAAGCATATAACCATTTGTTTTAGTTTCATGGATATCCTTTTACTCTATTTTTTCCTGCCTTTATTGTTATATTCTTTACATATATCATTATATAAATTTAATGTGTAAAATAGAATAATTTGATATGTATATGTATTTCAGAATGATTACTGCAGTAAGCTTAGTCATCACATTTATCATGTCACATAATTGGCATTTTGTTGTGATGGTTGTGATAACATTTAATATATACTCTCTCAGCATCTTTCAAGTATATAACACAGTAATGTTAACTGTAACCACCATGCTGTAGATTAGATTCCAGAACTTACTTATCGTATAACTGGAAGTTTATATTTTTCTGAACATCTCATGTCCTCCATCTTCCAACCTCTGCTACCAGTCTTCTCTGTTTGTGTTAGTGGAACATTTTTAGAGTCCACATAGTAGTGATCTTACAAAATATTTGTCATTCTTTATCTTGCCTTCAGTGTTCATTTTTGTGTTGCAAATGTCAGGATTTCCTTTGTTTTTATGGCTAATGTTCCATTGTGTGTGTGTGTGTGTATGTATGTTTATCGTATTTTCTTTATGCATTAATCCATTGACAAACACCTGTATTGGTGTTTTTCTTTCTGATTTACTTCTGTGTTTACTTTCTGATTTTCTGTATTTTCTTTCTGATTTACTCTGTATAATAGGCTCCAGTTTGATCCACCTCATTAGAACTGATTCAAATGCATTCTTTTTAATAGCTGAGTAATATTTCATTGTGTATATGTACCACAGCTTTCTTATCCATTCATCTGTCGATGGGCATATAGGTTGCTTCCACGTCCTGGCTGTTGTAAATAGTGCTGCGATGAACACTGGGGTACACGTGTCTCTTTCACTTCTGGTTTCCTCGGTGTGTATGCCCAGCAGTGGGATTGCTGGGTCATATGGCAGTTCTATTTCCAGTTAAAAAAATTTTTTTTATTTCAGGTTTTTTAAGGAATCTCCATACTGTTCTCTTAGTGGTTGTACTAGTTTGCATTCCCACCAACAGTGTAAGAGAGTTGGTTCCCTTTTCTCCACACCCTCTCTTGTAGACTTTTTGATAGCAGCCATTCTGATCGGTGTGAGATGCTACCTCATTGTGGTTTTGATTTCATTTCCCTGATAATGAGTGATGTTGAGCATCTTTTCATGTGTTTGTTAGCCATCTGTATGTCTTCTTTGGAGAAATATCTGTTTAGTTCTTTGGCCCATATTTTGATTGGGTCATTTATTTTTCTGGACTTGAGTTACAGGAGCTGCTTGTATATTTTTGAAATTAATTCTTTGTCAGTTGCTTCATTTGGTATTATTTTCACCTTGCTTATAGTTTACTTTGTTGTGCAGAAGCTTTAAATTTTAATTAGGTCCAATTTGTTTATTTTTGCTTTTATTTCCAATATTCTGGGAGGTGGGTCATAGAGGATTCTGCTGTGATTTATGTCAGAGAGTGTTTTGCCTATGTTTTCCTCTAAGAGTTTTATAGTTTCTGGTCTTATGTTTAGATCTTTTTTGTTATGGTGTTAGAAAGTGTTCTAGTTTCATTCTTTTACAAGTGGTTGACCAGTTTTCCCAGCATCATTTGTTAAAGAGATTGTGTTTTCTCCATTGTATATTCTTACCTCCTTTGTTAAAGATAAGGTGTCCATAGGTGCATGGATTTATATCTGGGCTTTCTGTTTTGTTTCATTGATTTATATTTCTGTCTTTGTGCCTGTACCATGCTGTCTTGATGACTGTAGCTTTGTAGTACAGTCTGAAGTCAGGCAGGTTGATTCCTCTAGGTCCATTTTTCTGTTTCAAGATTGTTTTGGCTGTTCGAGGTTTTTTGTATTTCTGTACAGACTGTGAAATTATTTGTTCTAGTTCTGAGAAAAATACCGTTGGTAGCTTGATAGGGATTGCATTGAATATAGATTGCTTTGGGTAGTATACTCGTTTTCATTATATTGATTCTTCCAATCCATGAACATGGTATATTTCTCCATCTATTAGTGTCCTCTTTGATCTCTTTCACCAGTGTTTTATAGTTTTCTATATATAGGTCTTTTGTTTTACATAGATGTATTTCTAATTATTTTGTTCTTTTCTTGCAATGGTGAATGGAATTGTTTCCTTCATTTCTCTTTCTGTTTTCTCATTGTTAGTGTATAGGAATGCAAGGGATTTCTGTGTGTTAATTTTATATCCTGCAACTTTACTATATTCATTGATTAGCTCTAATAATTTTCTGGTGGAGTCTTTAGGGTTTTCCATGTCGAGGATCATATCATCTGCAGACAGTGAGAATTTTACTTTTTTTCCACTCTGGAATCTTTTTATTTCTTTTTCTGCTCTGATTGCTGTGGCCAAACCTTACAAAACTATGTTGAATAGTAGTGGTGAGAATGGGCACCCTTGTCTTGTTGCTGATGTTAGGGGAAATGCCTTCAGTTTTTCACCATTGAGGATAATGCTTGCTGTAAGATAGTATTTTCACTTCCTTCAGATACGTACCCAAGAGTGGGATTGCTGGATTATACGATGGTTCTAGTTACAAGTTTTTGGGGAACCTCCATACTGTTTCCATAGTTGACTGTATCAGCTTACTACAAATGGTGCACAAGGGTTCCCTTTTCTCCATGCCTTTATCAGTACTTCTTATCTCTTATATTTTTGGTGATAGCCCTTCTAAACAATGGCAATCCACTCCAGCACTCTTGCCTGGAAAATCCCATGGACAGAGGAGCCTGATAAGCTACAGTCCATGGGGTTGCAAAGAGTTGGACATGACTGAGCGACTTCACTTCACTTCATTCTAAACAGTGTGAGAAAATATTTTATTGTGCTTTATTTATTTATTTATTTTTGGTCCATTTTGCACATCTTCCGGGTTGAACTGATGCCACAGCATTGAAAGGACCAAGTCCTAACCATGGGACCATGGGGACCTCCCTTATTGTGGTTTTGATTTGCATTTTTCTGATGACTTGTCATGCTAAGCACCTTTTTGTGTCCTTTTGGGCCATTTGTATATTTTCTTTGGAAAAATGTTTATTCAGGTCCTTTGCCCATTTTTAAATTGGATTATTTGGTTTTTTTTTTTTTTTTTTTTGCTGTTGAGTAATATGAGCTCCTTATATATTTTGAATGTTAATCCCTTATCAAATAGAAGGCTTGCATATGTCTTTCTCCTCTTTTGTAAGTTGCTTCTTAGTGTTGTTGGTTGCTTCTGTTATACAGAGCTTTTAAGTTTGATATAATTATCAGTTGTTGATTTTTGCTTTTGTTTTTGTCATGTCCAAAAATACCTTTGCCAAGATCAAGGTCAAGAGCTTTTCATATTTCTCCCCTAGGAATTTTATTGCCTTCAGATCTTATGTTTAAGTCCTTAATCCATTCCATGGTAATTTTCTTTGCATGTGAACATCCAGTTTTCTGAGCACCATTTAGTGAAGAGACTGTTCTTTCCCCATTGGGTAGTCTTTGCTCCTTTGTTGTAAATTAATTTACCGTATATGCATGGGTTATTTTCTGGGCTCTGTTCTGTTTCATTGGTCTGTGTGTCTCTTCTTAAGACAATACAATACTGTTTTGATTAAAGAATTTTGCAGTATAGTCTGAGATCAAGAGGTTTGATGCCTTCAACCTTATTTTAATTTTTTTAAGATTGCTTTGGATATTTGGAGTGTTTGGCGATTCCATACAAATTTTGGATTTCTTAGAATTCTATTTCTGTGAAAAAATGCTTTTAGCGTTTTGATCGGGATTGCCATGAATATGGCTGTTTGGCAGTATGGTATAATATTAACTATTCTCATACATGAGAACACCTATCTTTCCATTTATTTATGCCTTCACTATTTCTCATCTTCAGTTCAGTCGCTCAGTCGTGTCAGATTCTTTGCAACCCCATGAACTGCAGCATGCCAGGCCTCCCTGTTCATCACCATCTCTTGGAGTTCACTCAGACTCACATCCATCGAGTCTGTGATGCCATCCAGCCATCTCATCCTCTGTCGTCCCCTTCTCCCCCTGCCCCCAATCCCTCCCAACATCAGAGTCTTTTCCAATGAGTCACTCTCTGTGCATGAGGTGGCCAAAGTACTGGAGTTTCAGCTTTAGCATCATTCCTTCCAAAGAAATCCCAGGGCTGATCTCCTTCAAAATGGACTGGTTGGATCTCCTTGCAGTCCAAGGGACTCTCAAGGGTCTTCTCCAACACCACAGTTCAAAGCGTCAATTCTTTCGTGCTCAGCCTTCTTCACAGTTCAACTCTCACATCCATACATGACCACAGGAAAAACTATAGCCTTGACTAGATGGACCTTAGTCGAAAGAGTAATGTCTCTGCTTTTGAGTATGCTATCTAGGTTGGTCATAACTTTTCTTCCAAAGAGTAAATGTCTTTTAATTTCATGGCTGCAGTCACCGTCTGCAGTGATTTTGGAGCCCGCAAAATAAAAGTCTGACACTGTTTCCCCATCTATTTCCCATGAAGTGATGGGACCAGATGCCATGATCTTCGTTTTCTGAATGTTGAGCTTTAAGCCAACTTTTTCACTCTCCTCTTTCACTTTCATCAAGAGATCCTTTAGTTCCTCTTCACTTTCTGCCATAAGAGTGGTGTCATCTGCATATCTGAGGTTATTGATATTTCTCCCGGCAGTCTTGATTCCAGGTTGTATTTCTTCCAGGCAGCGTTTCTCATGATGTACTCTGCATAGAAGTTAAATAAGGAAGGTGACAATATGCAGCCTTGATGCACTCCTTTTCCTATTTGGAACCAGTCTGTTGTTCATTGTCCTGTCCTAACTGTTGCTTCCTGACCTGCATACAGATTTCTCAAGAGGCAGGTCAGGTCGTCTGATATTCCCATCTCTCTCAGAATTTTCCACAGTTTATTGT
>SJYC01113915.1:0-43912 GCA_006408675.1 Madoqua kirkii | reverse complement strand
ACTCTAGATTTTTAATCTTTGGTTTTTGGTATTTGTTATCAATTTTGTACCTTTAAGAAGCCAATCTTTACTACCCATTTTTACTTGGGAGCGAGATTACTGGCTTGAATGCTCTCTCCTCCTTTCGACTCGCCTTTTTCTCCACCAGGTGGGAATCAGAAAATACAAAATGAGGCAGAGGCCATGTTTCTACAGCTTCTGCTGACACCGACACGGTCTGGTTATAGGGCGTGAAATACATTCTAGCAACTATAGGCAGAAGGCATTTAGTTCAAAGCATTATGTGTCCTACAGAATCATGAGAGACTTGAAGAAAATGACTCTAGCTTAAGTTTCCTAAACTGGCAGAACTGGACCTTCCAAAAGTCTCCTGCCTTTTCTATGATAAGAAAGCACTGACTGATCCAGAAACTTCTGTTACAACTGTTGGCCCCATACGCATGCAGTTACTACCATGGTCAGAGAGGCACCCAAGTCAGGAAGTCTCCATTGGTACCTCCAACTCCACACCCTCACTGCCTGCTATAATCTGCAGCACCAAAAATGGGTGCCCCGTCCACTACTTACCACCCCCAGCCCCCCACGCCCCACAGCCCTGTCACTGTCGGTGTCAGCAGAAGCTGTGGAAACATGGCCTCGGCCTCATTTTGTATCTTCTGATTCCCACCTGAACATATTTGCTTAGCTGAAGTTGGAGCACATCTGGGTAATCTAAATGCAAAGGAGTCTGGGAAATTCCATCTTCCCCTTTCCAGCCTTTGCAGAACATGAAGGAGGCCAGCATTGATGCCAAGCGCTTGGCTTCCATTTTTCACAAGAGCCTGACAAATGATTTCCTGGTAGAAGTCCTGTGGTATGACTCCCTGGTCACTTTCTCTTTCCCTGGCGACTGCACTGCCTGCTCTGGTATCTTAAGGAATTTCTGAGCACCACTTGCTTCTGAAAGCTGGCTGTTCACGGGAGCACAGATTTCCTACAGGTCTCTTTGGTGAAAATTGATTTATGTCCCAAAGGTGGGATTGTGTCCTTTCTGCTTCTCCTCACCACATCCAGACCACTTCTCTCTCAAAAATCCCAACTTGCCTCTCTGGGGGATGCTGCCCTTCTTGCCAACCTCAGGAGTACTGTTTCCTCCCAGAGACATTCCAGATTTCACTGGATACTCAGGGTCACCCACAGAAGTACCTAGTGGGCTCCAGTCTCTTCCAGAGTTCTCTATGGTAAAGATGGAGATGGCAGGGGAAAAAATTATTCACAGTCTCTGGGAGCCTTCCTATTCAGTACAAGCTGCCAAACAAACATCCCTCTTTGGGCACAGCCATAAAGCTATCTACAAACAAATGGATTTTTAGAAAGTGGAAATGTCAGTGGCTCAGGACTAGGAGAGGCTCTGGGGACCATCCAATCTATTCTTCTCTTCTTTCAGAGAAGGGACATGAGGCCCTGAGAGGTAAGGGACTTGCCCAAGGTCATACAGACAAGGTAATACTGCTTCCATGGCAAGGATGCCTTCAGCAAGTCAGCAGACTTACTAGGGGCCCACACTTTGTGTAGTGACTGTCTTTGGTCAGGCTTCCAAGAAGCAGAGCCTGAGAAGGGATTTGTACAAAACGCATTTATTTAAAAGGGTGATCTGAACCTGCATGGGGAGGAAGAAAGGATACAGTAGGATAGGGAAGGAGAAGAAGTTTTAAACAAGACTGTAGCTTCTGGTGACATCTAACCATAGCTTGATCCTGCAGAGAGATCTAGACCACACACTGCATTACGGAACTTGGACCACCTTAAGACAAGGGTGTTATTCTTTTATATTTCTGCAGCCGCTAGTTATTAGTTATGGGCTCATCCAGGGTGGGGACCATTATTCTCAGGTACTCCAGGCAAATCGGCCCTAGTCTCTGAAGAGCAGTGTTCCCAGACAGGCATTAGGAGTGAACTGCTAACAAAAGCACCTCCAGCAGTTGGGTGGGTGGCTGCCTGAATGGTAAAAAGGGCCCCTGGAAATCCAGGTGGGGCATCAAGGTGGCTGCTGCTGTCCTTCAGACAAAATTCTCTGGATCCCAGCATAACAATTGGGATTCAGTGTCTGCTGTGTGTTCTCAAACAAGTTGCTAAACCTCTCTGAGCTTCAGGTGCCAAATCTGAAAATTAGGAAAAGAATCTTTCCTCTTTGGGTTGTTTTGAGCATTCAAAGAGCTCATGCATGTGCCAAAGTATTCAGTCTAGTGACTGCATTTAGTATTATTGTAATTATCAGTACTTTTTATTAATTAACAGCAATATAATTATATTAAATATATAATAATTAGAGTAGCATAATTATTGTAAGCAATTACAATGATGATAAAAATTGACAATTCAAACAGCAGAGCTGTCTGAGGTCACTGTCTACCACTTACCATCCAGGGGACAGGGGAATGCATTGTCCACATCTCAACAACAAAATCAGGATCATCCAAGGAGTGGCATTATTTTTATCCACAGTATGAATGTAAATGTGTGCTTTTGGTGCTCCCATCTCACCACTGAGATAATTAACCAGAAGCAATTACAATGTACTTGGCAAATTGCAGCTTTGCCCTCTTTGCAAGGGACATGTTTTATTTATACTTCCTCCCTTGTGGCTTGCTGATTGATCACATTCCAAGTCCAATATTTAAAGGTGAGATGCTGACACGGACTTCACCTGAATTTCCCTCAAGGTTCTCACACACCGGTCCCAAGCAGGAAATTTCCTTGTGTCTTTTTGGATGCAGCCATCTCTCTGACAATCAGTGCATCTGCGCAGATCCCAGTGCCCCCACCCCAGGCACAATTGCTGAGTCCTCCTTTATTGAATGTCACAAAAGTGAATCAGTGCAACACCCTGAGCTAGACACCTCATCTCCCCAGCTTAGTCTTCTCCAATTTCAAATTGCGGTGAGCCAGCTCCCTTTTAGAACATTGAACTCACGAAGCCTTTCAAAGCTGGACGTGGAAAGTGGAGATCCAACTAATGCTATTTCTGATAATCAGTCTGGAGGACAAAATCTGGCATGTGAATTTATGCTGAGATGGTCACCTGAACTTTACTTATAAAGCAAGAGGGGGAGGGGATGAAATGTCTTAATCTCAGATTAGAAATGGTATTTTCAGACGTGATAGAGTAGGCAGACACTAAGACAATATAAACAAAGAGTTTATAATATAAACAAAGAGTTTAAAATACATGGGAAAAATATTAACCAAATGGTTTTTCTGTATGAAGTAGATTTCTTCTATATGTTACCTCCATAACCATTTGTGTTAGTGTTTTTATTGATGTTTGATATTAATTCTTTGAAACCTAGTGAGTTACTAGCATTCTAGTAAATAATATTCTTCATGTATATTAAACATTTGAAAAAAACGTTAATTTTTTAACACACATACTTTTTTCATTAGATGAAACAGAGAAATACTGTCCATAAGAAACTATGTATCGTGACTGTATTATTTCTCATCATGATTTATATCCATGGTGATCTCTTTCCTCATAGAAAAAAGGAGATTCCTCAGGTGACATTAACCAAGGGAAAAGGGAATATGGGATGAACTTTCCTCCTAAACAATCCCATGAGATCTGCCACAATAATATGGGAAGTTTTCATTTAACTACCTGGTATTGCCAGCAGTTGGTACATCCTCTCCAGGCCCTGGCCTCCACATTCTAAACACCTCCTATAGGTGTCAACTATAAAGTACCATCTCTATTACTCTATAAGAAAATACTTACAGGTGAATAAGCACTGACTTTATGTTTTGAACATTAAATTTCATCTTGATATACAGGCATCTAATCTCTTTAAAATTAGCTTCAGTTGCTCAGTTTTTATTTAGAAATTATTTATTGAACATGTTACACATTTCAGACTCTGTGTTAGGACCAAGAAATAAAATGGTGAGTTAATCTCTTCCCTGAAGGAGCAGAGATTAGTGAGAAATTAGTGATTTCTTCTAGAGTTAGTGAGGGAAAAAAAATGCTATGCAAGAAAGGGAAATAAGACACTATTCACTAAAGGCTAAACATAACAAGTGCTAGCAAGAAGAATAAAGGATTTGACCTAGTCAGGGTGAGTGCTGAGATGATGCAAAAAGGATGAGTAGGAGTTAGCTAAGGAAAAAAAGAGGAGAGAAGAGCAGCCCAGGAATAGGAAATAGCATGTGCAAAGGCCCTGAGGTAGAGAATATAACCACCTCATTTGAAACTGTAATCAAGAAAGAGGTGGGAGAACATGGTGGAAAGTAAGACTAGAATATGACTAGGATAGCAGACATTGTAAGGGGCTTATTATTATTATTATTATTATTATTATTATTATTTGGCAGTTCCAGGTCTTAGTTATAGCATGTGGAAAAATCTAGCTCCCTGACCAGGAATCAAACCCAGGTCCCCAGCATTGGGAGCATGGAGTCTTAACCACTGGACCACCGGGCATTATCCACCATTTTTGTTGGATAATGTCAGATGCCTATCCAGCATCTATCCACCCCCCTTTCCCAGTAGAATTTAAATTTCTTTAGGTATTCTACCTTCTCCATATTAGCTTAAATGGTGCACTCTCACCTCTAAGAATGGGTTTCAAGAGATTGAAGTCAATCCTTCCCAACCCTAGGTTTAATCCCTGCAAGAGACAACTGCTAATCATGCCAGGTAACGTAAACTGGACCAACTAGACTCTGAAATGATGAGAGTGGTTTAATTCCATGACAGGGAAGAGGCCTTTCACTCTCCTAGGAATAAAGCAGAAAGCCTTTTGACCTATTGCTATCACTTCAGTTCAGTCACTCAGTCATGTCCGACTCCTTGCAACCCATGAACCACAGCATGCCAGGTCTCCCTGTCCATCACCAACTCCCAGAGCCCACCCAAACCCATGTCCATTGAATTGGTGATGCCATCCAACCATCTCATCCTCCGTCGTCCCCTTCTCCTCCTGCTCTCAATCTTTCCCAGCATCAGGGTCTTTTCAAATGAGTCAGCTCTTCGCATCACGTGGCCAAAGTAATGGAGTTTGAGTTTCAGCATCAGTCCATCCAGTGAACACCCAGGACTGATCTCCTTTAAGATGGACTGGTTGGATCTCTTTGCAATCCAAGGGACTCTCAAGAGTCTTCTCCAACACCACAGTTCAAAAGCATCAATTCTTTGGTGCTCAGCTTTCTTTATAGTCCAACTCTCACATCCGTACATGAACACTGGAAAACCCATAGCCTTGACTAGACGGACCTTTGTTTTCCACCTAAATTGACATCATCTACCACAAAAGAGGCTACTTTCATTTTTTGGAAAAATATAATGGCCAAAATAAAACTAAAAAGTAGCATATCTAACATAGTCTTTTGGAAAAGAGAAAGCTTTCTAGTCTTTATATACTGTATCCAGACAGTTAAGGATTTTATCATTGGTCTTAGAATAAAATATCTTGAGAGCATGAGTATGTCCAATTTTAATTTTAAATCCTCAATGTATAAAATAGTTACTCTTATTCATTTCAAAGTTCCATTAAATAAAATAGAGACACTTGCAAATTTTGAGACCCTCAGGAGATATCATTTAGCATCTTTGGAAAACATAATATTTAATTATCATAGCATGAGGTACTCTTAATGGCACATTTCAACACTGCTATTGAAACTGATTTCTGAGAGGAAAATTAAATGATATTTCCACTCACATGCCTTATTTAAATACAAACTACATGCATAATTATCTTTGATCCCCACTGCCACTTAAAAATAAAATACAAAAGTGAAAATACAAAATATTCATGGAAGTTTTTTCATCCATAACTCAGTTACCAAAAAGTTCATAATTACCCAATACCCCTAAATGGTCCATGTACCTCAAATGATTTGGGAGCCCTGTTTGCTGACCAATACCTATTACAAGATTCAAATTCTAAAGCTTACCTTCCTACTATCAGAGTCGTTTGAGATAAGCTCTCTTCTAGGAAGGAATATAGTATCATTTTTATTAACTCCCTTTAATTATAAAATTTGCATTTTTAATTCAATCTTTCCTCCATTATGTACTTCTTCCTTTTTCCCCCCAAAGTAATAAATAGACCTTGTTATTTCACACTAACCGTTTTCTTTCTAAGATGGCAAGAGTATTTTTGGATAACAAAGCCAGACAGCCTAACATACATCAGAGGCACACCTCCCGCCTCAGTTTCTGCCTCTGTAATGAGTGAGAGATGATAAAGGAAGAGGTAGTGGGCCCCAGGGCTGGCCACAGACATTCCAGTTCTCCCTTCAGAGAGCTTGTGATAGGGCTACCCTTCTTTGAAATTAGGAAGCTTGTGTTACTTTCTGTGGCCAGTGGTTTATGGATACAAGTAATTGTGCCACTTCTAAGCTGACATTTAGAGAGCTGAGTGTGAGTCATTACACCTCATTCCCTAGCCAGGGAGATGCTGGGAGCACATATGAAGGTCATACTTCATCAGCCTGAGCCCTTAAGGGACCATCAAGAGCAGAGGCCCACTTCCAGCCAGCACAGGAGAAGTGCATTTTGTTCAGTCACTGCACTTTAGGGGCTGGTTGGTAGTGCAGCATGTGTGTGCTTAGTCGTTCAGTCGTGTCTGACTTTTTGCAACCCCATGGGCTGTAGCCCACCAGGCTTCTCTGTCCCTGGAATTCTCCAGGCAAGAATACTGGAGTGGGTAGCCATTCCCTTCTCCAGGGGATCTTCCTGACCCAGGGATCGAACCCAGGTCTCTTGCATTGCAGGTGGGTTCTTTACCATCTGAGCACCAGGGAAGCCCCAGCACAGCGTAACCAAGCGTATACTGATTGGATAGAAGAAAAAAAAAGGTGCGGGGGAACAAGTGCTTGAATTCCTTTAAAGGCCTTTTGTGTTCCTATTGAAAAACTTATTCCCTATTTGGTAAATGATAATAAGCTCAATGATGTTCTTATGAAAATACAAAAACCATCTGAAAAAATGTGTTACAATCAAAACCATTTCATTCTAAGCTTGAGTTAAATAGTTTAAACCCACATATTTACTGGGTTACTGAAGAGAATTTACGAGTACCTATGAACTGTCTCAGAGAAGGCAATGGCACCCCACTCCAGTACTCTTGCCTGGAAAATCCCATGGGCAGAGGAGCCTGGTAGGCTGCAGTCCATGAGGTTGTGAAGAGTTGGACGCAACTGAGCAACTTCACTTTCACTTTTCACTTTCATGCATTGGAGAAGGCAATGGCAACCCACTCCAGTGTTCTTGCCTGGAGAATCCCAGGGACGGGGGAGCCAGGGACGGTGGGCTGCTGTCTGTGGGGTCACACAGAGTTGGACACGACTGAAGCGACTTAGCAGCTGCAGCATGAACTGTCTGAAGGGGAGTTTTCAAATTTGGGCCTTTCAGGTTGAATATGAGCATATTCTGTCACCTAGATGGCCAACCCATATGTAAAGACTGACCTGTACACCTATGTCAGTGATGCTAGTGGTAAAGAATCCGCCTGTTTATGCAGGAGAGACCAGAGATGCAGGTTCCATCCCTGGGTTGGGAAGATCCCCTGGAATGGGAAATGACAGTATTCTTGCCTGGAAAATTCCATGAACAGGCGAGCCTGGTGGGCTATTGTCCATGGGGTCATAAAGAGTCAGGCATGACTATGCACACAGCCACACAGCCATACACCTATATATAAGGCAGTGCCAGTGACCAGATTGCTTCGTGGTTACATTTATCTTGGCACCTAATAGTATTATCAATATTTTGTCAAAGGCTAGGCAATAAAGAACCAAGTTGGATGTACCACTGAAGGGCTGCCTTTGTGCCCAGAAAATTTCCCCAAAAGCGAACGTGGTCAGCATCTTGTTTTGAGCAGTGATTTAGTTCCAGGAAAGCTATATCATCTTTCACATTATGTTGTGAATTTGAGTTTTATTGGTTTGACTGGTTTTAACCTGTAAATTGGTTTTTCCTTTTATAGTTTATAAGAATTACAGACATAAATTTATATCTATTTTTCTGCAATATACATTTAAGTAATATTGTAATACAAATAGTGAAACTCCACACTTGGGGATGGTAAGAGTGTGGTTTTCAGATCATTTTTCCTTTAAAAGGCCCAATAAATAAAAACAATAAAAACTTTAAAATTAACTAAATAATTTTTCAATATTTAAAAGAAAAAGGCAGCGAACATTGCTTATTTTAGAACAAGCTCAAAACAGCTCTCTCCCTTGGAATAAACTGTTGAGTTATAGAATTTACTCACCCAAGTTTATCCAAGAGAGTTATCTGAAAACACAAGAGCTAGCTTCAGGACTCCATAAATCTCTTCTTTATGCTTTTGATGGAAGAAGACAAAGAGAGTTGTTTTCATCGTTGTTCAGTCTCTCAGTCATGTCTGAGTCTGCAGCCCCATGGACTGCAGCATACCAGGCTTCCTGGTCCTGCATTATCTCTGGGATTTTGCTCAAACTCATATCCTTTGAGTCATTAATGCCATCCAACCATCTCGTTGTCTGTCTCCCTGAGAGAGCTCTGAAAATTAGAGAAGCATCAGAAATGATGAAATAAAGGCGTCTGTGGCTCTTTTCAAAGGCAAGACCCATTGCAGCAATATGTATCTTTCTTCGCGCTGATGGGATGTTTGCTCTCACCATCATTTTTTTGTGACCATGTCTTGCCCTCACCACTCTTATTTGTTCATGAAGCAAAAACCTCACAGTCGCCACATTACTCAATCTTTTCTTTGGTGCTGGTTCTCCGTTAAATTGTACGTCGTTTACCTCTTTGCAGGGAGCAGTAGCAGGGCACTCAGCTCCCTGTTCCGTCTCTTCAGTGTCATGGGTTGGGAATTTCCTCATTGCAGGACACATTTTTTAAAGTCAATTTTTATTGGCATATCGTTGCTTTACAGCATTGTTAGTTCCTAAATCATACAGCAAAGTGAATCAGCTATACATATACATATATGCAGGACAAATTAATGTCACACGTTCATCAAAACCTGACAGTTTACCCGGAAGGAACTGAGGCCATGCTCACCAGTTAAGAAATACTGTCCTACAAGTACTACAAGAAATAGTCCTACAAGAGGGGCAGATTTGGCCCATATTGTTTGCCCCTCAGTAATCTGGATTTGAAGAGCACTTTTACAAAACACTTCCCCCACCACCTTAAATCTGTTCAGCTCTGAATTTTAAAGGGAAAATGTAATTCATCTGATCCTAATTTGTTTGCACTTAACTCATCACAATGTTGTTTTGAAGAAGCTGATGTCAAAAAGGCTCTTCATCAGCTCTTTGAAGAGCTTTTCTCTTCAAGGAGAACAAAGAATCAGACAGTGTTTACCAAAGGTAAACAAAGCAAAGTCATGAAAAAAATTTTAAAAACCCAAGTTTGTTTCTAAAGCTTGAACTCAGTAGAGGTCAAGGAGGTTTGAGACCTGCTGCCTCACTTGGGAAAAAGTGTGACCCAGAGTCAACGGCCTGGTCATCCAGGCAGAAGCTGGCAAGGCCTCACTGAACTCTCCAGAGCCGCGCTCTGTGTTTGTTGCAGCCAATAAACACTCCTAATGATGCTCTCAACAAAAGCCCATATTTTGAGCCTTGTTTTCTCTTTTCTTTTCATGTTGTTTCTCTCAGTGAAGGGATCAAAGCAGCGAGGCTACTTTTTCTTCCCTCAATCAGACAGGAGTTCTTTGAAGTAAATGTGTGTTGTTTCTCTTTTGCTTTTCTTTTCTGTTTTCTTTTCTCCTTAAGGAAGAATCTTTATAATCAGAGGCTGACTTTGTAAACTTCCCTAACACTAGTCCCCTAGGTGCCTGTGTGTCTCTTTTCCTGGGTTTCCCCTTCTTGTGCTCCATTTGATGAAAGCCACAGAGTGGATTTTAATGTGCCCTGTGTTCAGGATGGTTGAGAACATCTGAAGACAGCATCATCCATTCATCAAAAACAGATGAAGACAAAGATGCAAGAGTGCAGCCGAGCAGGAAAATAAATCAGGGAATTTTGAAAAAAGCATTTTTAGTTACAGCTTAAGGCTGTCTTATTAAAAAAAAAAGTATCAAAAAAACTCCATTAATGATCATCTCAGAAGCAAAATGAAGCTGAAAGCTTGTTACTATGGTTCTTGCTTCCAAAGGGAATTCAAAATATCGTATAGAAAATAATGGGATTATTTTTTTGTGAATAAAAAAGGGCTGCAGAAGTCAAGCTGAGCATGATTTCCTCCGGAGCCTTTCAGGGGCACACAGTATAAAAATCAGTGAATCTCCAAGAATGGATATTTTTCTAATGGAAATAAATAACGATAGCAGCTAGTAGGAATTAAGCACTTAGCAGGTGTTAGTCATTGTACTACGTGCTTTCGTGCTTTCGTTCATCATCTCTTTTAATCTTCATTATAACCCTATCAAATAGGTCTGTTAATCATCCCATTTTGCAGAAGAGAAAATGGAGGTTTAGAATACTCAAGGTCAACATAGGCTGAAATTGGCAGAGCCACAACTCAGCCCCAGACTGATTTGATGCCAAAGCCCATGCTCTTAGCCACAGTGTATGCAGTTTATCTAGAGTGTAGTACTTATGTTCATCCTGAAGCCTAGAAGTACTCTTGCTACACAAAGGCTAAAGTCGCATCTGTTCTGGCCCAGCAAACTAAAATGTTAATCCAGCTGTTTTGGCCAAATTCATTCTTCGCTATTAATTGACTCAAAGAAAGACAAATTGCTTTACAGAAGGTTCTAGACATTCCCTCAACACTCTTCTTTGTATAGTGGTAATACAGACCTACTTCCCTGGACATTTTCCTCATCAAAAAATGTGATAAAGTTGTTAAAACCCATCAAGCTATACACCTTAAATGCTGGCATTTTATTGTAAGTAAATTATACCTCAGAAAAGTTGTTTCAAAAGTAAAGATCTACAAATACTCAAAGGGAGTTATTCCAGTATATTTTTGACTTCATCATTTCCTAGATTTCATGTTGAATTGTTATTAAGTTGAACTATGTGAAACTGCAATTTATGCATGTCAGCCCCATACAAATCAACTTTTAAAAGATTTTAAATAATGTTAGCATGCTTGTCCCATGTAACCTGTAACTATTCTCACCTATTGTCTTACTGATATATTTTAATTTAGATAAAGATTTTCTTTATCAGCATATGTACTAGGTGAATGAAATTTCTTTCATTGTCCTTCCTTTCCTTTTTTATGACTTTTTTTTTCCTGATACTTGGCTGGACTACATTTCCCAGCCTCGTTTGCAGTGAAGGCATAGCTTTGAGACTGAGTTCTGCCAAATGGAATGTGAGCAGAATGATGTGCATAAAAACTTCCTACAGGCAATTCTCCACTCTTTTTCCCATCTATCATCTGGAAGTGAAGAATTCTGAGATCTTTGACTGAGGCAAAAGACAGAAGAAACCAGGATTTCTGAATCACAGTGTGATAAACCACCTGCCAATCCATCTCTTTCAGAGGAGCAAGAACTCACTTCTGTTGTGTTCAGCCACTGAAATATGGGAACATTACAAGTATTGCTTTTCCTGATGGTCTTTCTTTCATTGCTGTCTATTGTGTAATTTCTGTGTGCTTTGGAAACCAGTTCAGTAGACCAAAATTAAATGGCTCTTAAGAGAAATGCTATAGAATTTTGAGAAATGGGGATATTCAGGTTCAGGGAGGAAAATAAACTTCCCATTTATTGATATTGAGAACATCTTTATCTCCTACTCATCTCTCGTTCACCCTCTTCCTGGGAAACCATCCTCCTTCCCACCTAGCCATGTGATTTAGGTGAAGCTGAAACTTCAGGCTGGCTTAGGTCAGCCAGTGTCCCTCACTCTCTGGCTAAAGTGAAACGTGATGGCATGAGGTGACATTGCTGAGTCTGTCCAGCAATAAAGTATTTCTCTTCCTCTGCAAAACTAGTCCGAAAGATCTTCTCTCTCACCCTTGAGAGTACATTGCAATGATGTCAAATTATGGAACGCTGTAGCTGTCTTGTTTTTGAAGACTATTTTTGTACAACAGTTTTCAGTTCATGGCAACAAAAGAAACCAAGATTTCTCACATACACTTCACCCCATACATGTACAGCTGCCCCTCACTATCAGTGTCTCACTCACACCAGAGAGAAACCCAGATTTCTCATATACACTTTGCCCCTCATTATCAACATCTCACACCAGAGTAGTACATTTATCACAATCAGTAAACCCACACTGATACATCTTTATCACACAATGTCCATAGTTTACACAGGGTTCACTCTTGGTGGTGTACATTTTGTGGGTTCAGACAAATGTACAATGACATGGATCAGTGACATGACAATTAAGGGCCATACAAGTAGCTTTACTGCATTCTAGCCAGCATTTGGTGTGGTCAGTATTACAGATTTTGACCATTCTAATAGATGTGCAGTGGTTTATCATTGTTGTTTTAATTTGCATTTCTCTGGTGACATATGAGAGGGAACATGTTTTAAATTATTTATTTACTTATTTATTTCTGGCTGTGCTGGGTCTTTGCTGCCGCACGGACTTTTCTCTAGTTGCAGAAAGTGGGGGCCACTCTTCGTTGCAGTGCGAAGTCTTCTCATTGTGGTTGCTTCTGCTGTTGCGAAGCAGAGGCTGAGGGGTGCAGGGGCTTCAGTGGTTGTGGCATGTGGGTTCATTAGCTGTGGTGCACATGTTCTGGTGCTCCATGGTATGTGGGATCTTCCCAGACCAGGGATCAAACCCATGTCTCCTGCATTGGCAGGTAGATTCTCTACTGTGGAGCCACGAGGAAAGCCCTGGAGTATCTTTTTGTTTATTGTCCATCTATGTATCTTTTTTGGTGAAGTGTTCTCTAGCCATCTTTCTGCTGCCCAGGAGTAGCTGGCCTATCAGGATTCTGCTGTGTGAAGTCTGTCAGTGCAAAACTGCTCCATGAGGAAAGCAGGAGGCATTACTTGGGAGAAATGGGTCTTAGAGGGTTGCAGTCACTTATTATCTGGATCAGTCCTGACCTCACATCTGGTCTTCAGGACTTCTCAGTTTTGTGGGGCTATCTGCTGGTTAGCAATCTGATTTGAGTTTTCAGTCCTAAATTATGCAACTTTGCTACTCACTCATTCATTTATTCTGAATTTGGCTGAGTAAGGAAGTATCACAATCCATATGAATTTGAAAATGGACCAAGGACAACTCAATACAGAAAATACTTACTGAAATGTGTATGTTATTTTCTGCCTCTAAAGACCATTTTTTCTCTCCTCACAATTACTAAAGCTTCCAAACCAAGCCTAACTATAATTGTACAATCACTCCTACAATGATAATTGAGCCTCAGCATTCAGAAAGAGTTTAAGGCAGCCACTGTGAATTGTCAAAGAAATCCATCAAATAATTTCCAGGTTTTGCATTTACTTGTACATCCTGTATTATAATGCATACTCATTAGGTAACAGTTATAATCATTGGTTCTAATACATCATGTTTTCAAACATTATATAGATAACAAGTGATGTAACTTTAAGACCTCTCACCAAATGCCCTAGTGTTTTGGCTGAATTGTAGTTCACTCTCCCCATAACTCCAGCCTCTGTGGCCATTCAGTCACTCAACTCATTCTGAAATTGAGTGGGTGAAGATGGATTATTTACAAAATGTAGAAAATTGACATTCCTCATCTTTACTGCCTGTATAAGTCAATATTCTTTTGGTCATAAGTGACCAAAAAAACCAACAACACCCAATCCAAGATAACAAAAGGAGACTTTATTGGCTTAGGCAACTGAAATAACCTTGGGCAGATCAAGTGTGACTAAACCCAGGGACTTAGGCAGTCCGTGCAGGTCATCCCAACCTCACTCTCCTTGTCTTTCGGCTCTGTTCTCTTCTAAGGCCATTCTCTTCTCACATGGAAGCCCTCAGCAGCTTGTACTCTAATCATAGCTTCAAATCTAGCAGAAAGGCTCTGCTTGGCTTAAATGCCCATTTTGAAACCTGTCACTATGGCTGGGAGGATGACCAATCGTGCAATGCTATGAGTGGTCAGGCCTGTATTGCTTATATATCTTTTGGAGCATATGGACAGGGAATGATGCTCTGTCCCTCAGAAAGAGAAATGGATACTGGATGGTGTGTTACTCAGATGTGGAGAAAGTGTCAGTTGCTCAGTCATGTTCTACTCTTTGCAAGCCCATGGGTGATAGCCCACCAGATTCCTCTGTCCATGGGATTTCCCAGGCAAGAATGCTGGAGTGTGTTGCCATTACCTTCTCTAGGGGCTCTTCCTGACCCACAGATTGAACCTGTGTCTTCTGCATTACAGGCAGATTCTTTAACATCTGAGCTACCACAGGATGGATTGGAAGATGTGCCCTGGGATTATCTTTGACAGTCACGTTGGTAAAGTGATCACCAATAGCTACTATGATACGCAGCCCCAAGTATCTTAACATTAAGATATTTAAAGTTGCATTTGGTTTAATATTAAGTTGTATTTTTCACTCATACGATATCTAATGCAGAGTGTTCTGGTTGGGCAACTCCCTTGGCAGCTCTCAGCCAAGCCCTGACTCAGGAATCCAAGTTTCTTCCATTTGGGGATGCTGCTATCCGCGTCACCTCCAAGGTTGTGTGGAAGAGGAAGGGCGAGCTGGACGAGGCATGACTGCTCTCAGCTGCCTTGGCCTTAGGATGACACATCAATCTGTCCTTGCATTCACTGATGAGAACTTAGTCCCGCGACCCCATACAGATGCAGAGGGGGCTGGGAAATACGGTTCAGTTGTGTGCCAAAGAAGGGAAAACAGACTTTCCGGCCACCTGGCCAATCTGTGATACTAAGGCACACCCAACCCATACCTGACACACAGCCAGGATGGCCCACTGGTTCTCCTCTGGCCAGGCAGACATTGAGTCAGTGCCAGCAGGGGCCTGGGAGGCGGTCTGGCTCTGCTGTCTGCTTGGACAGATTGGCGTAGTGAGAAAGGAAGGGCATTTCCCAGGCCACTCAAAACTGAAGTAGTGAAGCAGAGATATTTGAGCCCCAACCCCTTCCCAAAGAAATAATGAAAAGGAGTTCCTCCCTCCAGATGCCAGAGACATTTTCCTGTCCTGCCCCCCACCATAGCTACCAATTTGGCGAAGTGTGCTTTTATCAAGCATGAGACAAGAGAAATGTGGCTGGTTTTACAGCAAGATGGACCTGAGTTCAAACTCGAACTCTATTTGTTTCTGGTTTGGGCAAACAATTAAGCTCTCTGAGCAGTAGGTTACATATCTCTTCAGCCTAAGCTAGTACTCACAAGCATTACCTGGGGGTTTCAAGAGTATTGTACATTTTCCTGACATTTTTGTGGCTAGGGCTGCTACTGCTGCTGCTGCTGCTAAGTTGCTTCAGTCTGACTCTGTGCGACCCCATAGACGGCAGCCCACCAGGCTCCCCCATCCCTGGGATTCTCCAGGCAAGAACACTGGAGTGGATTGCCATTTCCTTATCCAATGCATGAAGGTGAAAAGTGAAAGTGAAGTTGCTCAGTTGCGTCCAACTCTTCACAACCTCATGGACTGCAGCCTACCAGGCTCCTCCGCCCATGGGATTTTCCAGGCAAGAGTACTGGAGTGGGTTGCTATTGCCTTCTCTGAACTAAATATACATCCAGGAAAACTGTACAAGCTTTGAGAGTGAGGGAAACTAACCCTTTTTAGAGGTGAATTCACTTTCACATAGGAAACATGTTACTCCCAGAATGTGCTTTGCTGATTTAGTCATCATAATTCTACAACTTGGCTGGCTAAGCAAGAAATGGAGGCAGACTAGCGCCTCTCCAAGACTCAGATGAGGACAGCATCAGTTCCCCTTCCCAGAAGGGAGTAGCTCCTTTTCCAGAGGTGACTGAATTCCAGGTGCTTTGCAAGCCCTTGTCAGATAGAATGCCACCTAGCTGGAGACCCAGATTTTGTCATTTGAACAGTAAGAGCCTAACTCACACTCTCTGGGTCATAAACATCTTGCATGAAGCTTAAAGCAAACTGTCTAATGTCAAGTTTCTAGGTACTTTCAAGGAAGACTAAGCTGTTTGCAAAGAAAGCTTTGACAAGTCCCAATAGGGCCAGACCAGGAGATTAGCTTGGTTTTCAGTACTCCAAATAGCCACTCCAGTGTTGCCAGTGCAGAGCTTCCCCTCGCCAGGCAACCCCTCTAGCCACAGGATTTTTGTTCCCTTCCTTAACATGTCAAAACTTATTTGTGGTATATCTCATTCCCCTAGATCTTTGCCAAAAACCACTCAGCAACCAATCAACTTGATCATGTAATTCATGGTTAACCATGATAGCATTTTCCAAGTAACATATATCCCTTTAAGCAGATTCAGCAGCTTTAAGCCTCTTTGAAACAAACTACTTTGAGACAAAACACAAAAAGTAAATCTGCAGATTCTAGTGGAATAAGGCTAGTGGTTGAGAAAACATTTCTCTGTCCTGGAAATTCTTATCAGTTCCAGGGTGGTTAAAAGTGGACCATACTGTAAAACCTGCCAGTTACAATGCCACAAGGAACGTGGCTGCAGACTCTAAGTTCTCACCACACTGCATAAAGCTTCTGGGTAAGGAGCACTTAAATTGTAATACTTTCATTATTTTGTGCATTGGCTCTCCAGGCTACAAAAAAGATCATTATAAAGATTTTTGAAGTTTCATTTGAAAATTTCCTGGAGGAAATCCCCATTTTATCAATCCACCTTTTAAAAACATCATGGTTTGTCTTCCTACTATAAGCCTTTCTTTCTTTTTTTTTTTTTTTAAAGAACTCTTTTTCTCCTGTTTCGTTTAGCTGACCTTCAGAGATTGACCCATAAAGTGTGCCTGAATTTCAAAAAGCTGAAACTGAAAAGAAGCATGCATTCATGTCACCTTGGATTACTCTAACTCCTGCTTGTAAAAAGTATATGGTGGCATTATTACGACTTGAGACTTCTGTTCAAGATCCTGTCTGATAGACTATAATTCAGGACTTACTGGAGAAATATTTAGGAAACACTTCCTGCCGGAGCTTACCACCCTCCCACAGGCCCCAAACCTTAGTGATTTGCACCCAAAATAGATCGACACACATACCTCACTGCTGCCTAATTTATGTTCCAGTGACACCTGGATCTCGTATTTCATACACACTTGAATATGGGGGATGTTTCTTAGCAACAGACCTCTTTAAGTTTCTGTTAGGCTGGCCAGAGAGAAGGTGCTGGCTGGCTGGAGCTGAGGCAGCCAATTCTGAGCACTGACCTCTAAAACAGCAAGGACCTTTTGTCAGTCCAGGATAGGAGGGCTGAAATCACTGCTAGTTCAAACTTCTGCCCGCCTGTGCCTTGAGTCAGCTCCTACAGTGGAGAAAATCCTGGCTGCGGCATCAGGAGACCTCAGACTCTGCCGAGGACCAGATGGGGTGTGACTTTGTGCAAACAGCTCTGAGCTTCAGATTCCCTGCTTGTGAAATGATGTGAGGTGGGAAGAGGTTGGCCTGGGTCAGACCCAGCCTTTTCACTGCTGGCAGTTGAGGAGAGTGGGATTTTCCCTTCCAAGAAACAGATGTGAGACGTGGATCTTCTCCCTAGAAAATATACAGAGATCCACAGTGGCACCTGGAATTGATGGCTCGGGAGTACCAGCTGAAAACTCCCAAGCAGGGTACCCTCAAAATGTCCTTCTCCGAATCAAAATTGCAACAAAAGAAATAGTTGGTTTCTTTTCCCCAAAATCTGATGGTCATGCCTGAGTCTTCTCTCCCTCTTACCTCTGCCCGCTCCCTACCTCTCATCCACCATGATCTCCTGTCAGTAAAGACACCGCAAGATGGATCCAAAAAGATCCACTTCTCTCCACATTCTAGTCCAAGCTGCCACAGCATCGTTCACTTTGACCTAAAGTCCATTCTCTCTCTCTGTCAGGAGGAGCTCCTTCACACTTGACTCCTTTGCTCACCTGCTTCCTAGAACCCCAAGTGTTGAGGCTCCAACATGACCTCACAGTGGAAGGCCCACCATTCTCCACCACCAGCCTTATCCCCCTCCATTCTGTTCCCTGAGCTTCAGGTGGCTTTGGGGTCTCAGCTCAAAAGTCCTCTCCTCAGAGAAGCCCATTTGCAGACACTGGCTTCCCCACCCTCTGTCCCAGTGTCTTCGTGGTGTTTATCATTGACCAGAATGATTCTCTCCCTGTGTGGTTTCCTTGTTCACAGCTGGTTTCCTCTTCCATGCATCCTCATCACCACCCCAAAATGTGAGTCCTACTAGACAAACAGGGCCTCGCTGGTCCTATTTAATCTATAGCTGGGCCTTTGCAGCTGCTTACTATGTATTTGTTGAGTTCATTACGTAAAATAATATTCAAAACCTTCCTTTGACATTGTATAGTAAAACTAGCAGACTGGTTCCTGCTTTTAAAATATTTTAATTGATTCTCGTGAAGACATCAGTGGTATGCCATTAATTTCGCCCCTAGAAATTATTTCCTCAGATTAAATTACTCTTATTCCTCTGAGCCCTCTCACCAGTCTTGCTCTCATCCTCTTAATCACTTTACAGGACTCTGGAGGCTCTCCAGGTTCTCCTTGTCCTCCTGAGAGGCTGAATAACCTTGTTCTTAGCAGGCCCCATTGTGAACCTTCAGAGGACTTAGGGCGATAGTTCTGCATGAGTTTGGGGTTTCTAAGCAAGTGTGGCTTCAAATCCAGGCCCTTTCTAGGTAATCTTGAGTGAGACCCTCTCTCAGCCTCAGTTTCCTCCTCTGTAAAACAGGGATGGCAAAAACATCTTCTAGAGCTTATATATGCTGAGGCTTCCAGGCACTTTATCCTACAAAGCTTTGAGCACAGGGCCTGGTGCATACTATTCATGGATGCTAAGCATGCTAAGTCGCTTCAGTTGTGTCCAGCTCTTTGCAACCCTATGGACTGTAGCCTGCCAGGCTCCTCTGAACATGAGATTCTCCAAGTCAGAATACTGGAGTGGGTTGCCATGCTCTCCTCCAGGGAATCTTCCCACCCAGGGGCCAGATCCTCCTTTCTTATGTATGCATTGGCAGGCAGGTTCTTTACCGCTGGAACCACCTGGGAAGCCCACTGCATACTGAAATCTCAGTAAATAAAGACTATTATTTTACATCATGAAGCTAAAACCCTAACCTCTGGAAACACAAGCAGGAGAGCCGTGAAAGGAAACAGAGCTGTACACAGAAGTCACATCATATGATCTTGGATTTTGTAGGGAGAAAAAAGATGAGAGAAAGGGTTATTGTTAAAACTCTAAATAAAGCAAAGGCGAAACAAAAGCATATCTGCAGCCTGTTATTGGGTTGGCACACATGAAACAGACACCAGTAATCGTAGTGTGCTCAGTGAAACAGCCAGCTGAACATGAAACAGAAGCGTGTGGGAGGGGCAAAAGTGTGGGGGCAAAAGGTGCGGCTGCTTGAAAGGAAATAGCACCTCCTTTCATCTGGTAGGAGATGAGCTAATACCGGGAGGTCAGCCAGGGTTTCACACACCTGCCTCTCCTAATGCACAGAGTCCTTCCTTCCTCCCAGGGGTGACAGGGGCTTGGCTGTGTTCCCTTCAGTGGCCCCAGGACCCCCTCAAAGACAGCTGGGAGTCAGCCTCATTAATGGAAGATCTCAGAGGCCCATTTTGGGCTGTTGGGAGATACACATACACTAAACTTGGAAAGAAGTTTTTTGAGGCTCTCAGACTTCCACAATGACACAGACCAAGGGGCCCACCTCAAGGGCACCCCACAAACGTGCACTTCAGACAAAGGCAGGATGGCCTCCAAAGACCTACAGCTCCAGTTCTATTTGGCCATCCATACTATAGAGTATTAGGCGGCCAGAAAAAAATTCGATAGATCTCTGTGTGCTAACAGAAAAAGATGCCCAAATGCATGTCTAGTGACAAACGCAAAGTACAGAACTTTGAGTGATTAAGACCTTTTTATATATAGTTCTGTGTATTCTTACACCTCTTCTTAATCTCTTCTGCCTCTGTAGGTCCTTACTATTTCTGTCCTTTACACATGTTTGGTAACAACCAGTTAAGGTTAATACTTGCTGGCTTGAGACTGCTCATGGCCTTGCCTCTAAACTATAGAGAGCAGTTATCTCTAAAGAGCAGTATTAGAATTTTCACATTTGGACATATATATATATAAAAAACAGTGAACATTTATAATTTTGTATTTAAAAAAAATTACTTTAAAAAATTCATCCTCGCTTTCTGTTAGGCCATTCTAAAAATCAGATTTCCCTCAGATTCCTATAAATGACAAAAATCCATGCAAACCAGCTTAAATGGAGAAGAAGTGCTCTTCTCCAGGGCATCTTCCCAACCCAGGGATTGAACTTGGGTCTCCCACATTGCAGGAGGATCTTTTCCCAGCTGAGCCACAAGGAAAGCCCAAGAATACTGGAGTGGGTAGCCTATCCTTTCTCTAGCGAATCTTCCTCACCCAGGAATTGAACTGGGATCTCCTGCATTGCAGGCAGATTCTTTACCATCTGAGCTACCAGGGAATCCATATATATATATATATATATATATATTATGATGAACATTTATAATTTTGTATTTCAAAAAATTCTTTTTAAAATTCATACTCGCTTTCTGTTAGGCTTTTCTAAAGATCGGATTTCCCTCAGATTCCTATAAATAACAAAAATCCATGCAAACCAGCTTAAATGGAGAAGGAGTTACAGGATGGACTCTGAATTGTGACACAAAAGAGGAGGTTAATAAACCCCCAGCGGCCTTGGAGGAAGCAGGGCTGGGGCTGGAGCGCGTGGCCAGTCGCAGCAGACAATGCCTCAGCATTCTTTCTTTGGTCCATGTGGTCTCTCTTCATGGTTGCAGGTGGTGACCCACACTGTTTACATGACCAGTTATGTCTTTATACAAAAGATAGTGTTTGCCTCAAATACTGGAAACCACTAGAAATCTCTCATTTGAAGAGAAACTTAGCAAGTTCTTTTAGCTGGACGTCACCCTTTTCTCCTTGATACCCTGATCCATATGAGGTTGCTGCTTTTCTCTCAGGCATAAAATATCTGAGGTGTAAGAGGGTGGCTCTACCTGGTTGATCCTCCGCCTCAGTGTGGGAACTCCAACAGTATTTGTGGAACCACAGGAGTTGGTACTTACGATGCCAGTTAGTGCACACCAAGGTGTAAGTTGAGGGCTTCCCTGGTGGCTCAGACGGTGAAGAATCTGCCTGCAATGCGGGAGAATGGTTTTGATCCCTGAATCAGGAAGACCCCCTGGAGAAGGGACTGGCTGCCCACTCCATTTTTCCTGCCTGGAGAATCCCATGAACAGAGGAGCCCGACTGGCATAGTCCATGCAGTCACAAAGAGTTGGGCACGACTGAGACACACATACACACACACACACACACACACACACACACAGGGTGCAAGTTATCTATTAGTATAATCTAACTCAAAGGGACTGTGTCCTTCCTTGCTCTGTCCTTGTATAAGTAGCAGTTACAAAATACAAATGTTTAAGTCCAAGGCAAACTCTTGTGTCTCACTGCTGCTGCTAAGTCACTTCAGTTGTGTCCAACTCTGTGCGAGCCCATAGATGGCAGCCCACCAGGCTCCCCCATCCCTGGGATTCTCCAGGCAAGAACACTGGAGTGGGTTGCCGTTTCCTTCTCCAATGCATGAAAGTGAAAAATGAAAGTGAAGTGTCCGTGTCCGACACTCCGTGACCCCATGGACTGCAGCCCATCAAGTTCCTATGCCCATTTTACTTTCCAGGCAAGAGTACTGGAGTGGGGTGCCATTGCCTTCTCCTATAGACGTCACTAAGTGATGCTAAAGATTAAAAAAATACCATTCAACTTCAAATTATACCTCACTTAGTAGAAACAATATCTCCAATTAGCACGATTATCTAATGAACATGCAAAAGGGGAAATCTAATTACTAGAATCACAGACTCCTTGGGTTGGATGGAAACTCACAGGCCAGTGTGAATGCTCACCCTCTCTCTCCACCTTCTACAGCCCTCAACTGATATAAAAATCCCCTTTATGATGTCCCTACCAGGTAGAAGATAATCCTGCTTCATGTCTCCATAGAAGAAGCACCTTCTATTTCTAAATAACTATAGTTTTTGGAATATCTTGACCCTGGTAGGACTAAAAACTGGCTTTCTTATAACTTCTACCCACTGACACACATTTGCCCAGATTTTGTGTCTGGAGCCCCAGAAACCCTTTTGTGCATCCCAAGAGAAGATAGCTTCTCTGATTTGAAAAAAAAAACCTCTGCCCATTGGCAGATAGACTTGGTTTCCCACCCAGCAGCCATCTTTCATATCTCCTTCTTCCTAACTAAAAGAACGCCAGTACTGTTTGGTTATTAGATGGATAGAAATATGTTCAAAGAAAGATCTCTCTTCCCCAGCCCCAGGTCTAGTTAGTCTTTGAAACTAAAGAGCTGAAGGGACAGTAACATGACACAGTCTGGCCAATGAGGTATAGGGGAAGCATCCTAAGGAACTTCTGGAAAAGTGTTTGCTTCCAGATAGAAGGTTAAGATGTTTGAGACAAGCTCCTTGGCTCTACCTTTCCCCACTTCTCCTTGCCTCGAATGTGGTCGTGTGAAGCCTGATGCTTGGAACCATGGCAATCATCTTTGTACTATAAGGCGACACACCTAAGACACCAACATGCCAGGGATGCAAAGCATAAATGTAAAAGGAGCCTGGGCCTTGGGTGGCATCATTAAGCCCCTGCTGCTCACCCTGGAGTGGCCTTTCTCCAAACATCTTGTTCTCTAAGATACTCACATTTCATCATCTAACACTGCTAGCTGAGCTTTCCCTACATTGTAAAGGAATATGTTTCCACCTGTGATGGCTCACAAGAGCCTCACATGTCCAGACTTCTCTGCTGCTGCTGCTGCTGCTGCTGCTAAGTCGTTTCAGTCGTGTCTGACTCTGTGCAACCCCATAGATGGCAGCCCACCAGGCTCCCCCATCCCTGGGATTCTCCAGGCAAGAACATTGGAGTGGGTTGCCATTTCCTTCTCCAATGCATGAAAGTAAAAAGGAAAGTGAAGTTGCTCAGTCGTGTCTGACTCTTCGCGACCCCATGGACTGCAGCCCGCCAGGCTCCTCCGTCCATGGGATTTTCCAGGCAAGAGTACTGGAGTGGGGTGCCATCGCCTTCTCCGATCCAGGCTTCTCTATTAAGATTCACATGACATTTCAAGTCCTGACCTCAGCCCTACCATCCTACCTGTCTCCTCAGTACCATCCCTGTGGTGTGGTGAGGAAAACTCAATACAAGCCCGCGGTGAGAGCCACTCAGGACAGAGCCGTTCCCTCTCTGTCCTAATATCCTCCAACTTCACTTTCTTGGCAGCCACCTCACACCTTCAGGTTGCCATTTACTACATCACATGACTGTTGCACAGATGCTTTGGCGGATTCCATCACCTGCAGTCCTCCTGCAAGTTGTCATTTGTACCCACGTGCTGGGCTTTGCATTGGTCTGGTCTCTGTGATGGTCCAGGATGTTTCCCAGGCTGTTACCATTGCTTTGGCTCATCATTCTTTCATCCAGTTTATTAGCTCTCCTCACAGAGCTATGGCAGCCTGGAAAGCTGATCAGCATGCCATCAATGTGCTCACCCACAAAGCTCTAAAAAAAAAAAAGTCCACTGAATAAGACAGCAACCGGAGACAAATGTAACACAATACTAGCAGTTGGTCTGACAATAACAGACATACCAGTGTCTCCAAAAATACACCAACTCGATACCCATTTGGAGTGAACCTTTTCTGGTGTACTAATATAGCAGAAGGAGGAGAAGGCTTGATTCATCACACAGGAACTAAAAGTGCTGAGGAAGGAACGGTGATGAGAGGTCAACATATTCCATGGTGGTTATTATGGCAATTATCAGTCTCCCCTACAGAGGCAGCTTGTTAGGTCATGTGCAACAAAACACAAGTTGAAAAAAGTCTGGGAAATTGAAGAGCTTTGCTCTACAAAGCCTGCATTTGATAGAACACAGGCATTTGTTCCATAACAATAGAACACAGCCGTGATTTATAAAGCAAAGCAAAGATATATGGTCTGCCATCCAATTTTTTTTTTGTTCTAGACATAATCAGCAGATCTGAAATAAGACAAGCTCCTAGATGAAAGCAGTTATCTGTAATACCAAGAATATGAGAGGTAAGAGAACAAAAAAACAAGGAAAAGAAAAATACATTCTGGAGAGGTAACCAAAATAACTGCTTTTGCACTTCCTAAACTATGACTTTTGCTTTTTGGAACTTTCTGAAATTAAAAAAAAAAAAATTTTCCATCTGGATTTGGTTGAATCTGCAAACATAGAATCTGTGGACATGGAGGGCCGACTGTCTACAATAATGACTGGATGAATGCAAATCCTCTTCTCTGCATATCTGCTTCAAATATAATCTGAGGGACCGGATTTCTGGTTCCAATTGCCCTCAAAAACAAAAAGTTATCCAAAACAAACATCCCGGTTACTAACTGGATTATCTCCACAAAGATTATATCTTCGCAAATTTCTGCCAGCACCACAGCCAACTCCAGCATATTAATCATTACTATACATCTTTGACCATTTGGTGGGAGGAAAATGGCATCTTATTGTTGCTTTCCTTTGCATTTCTATCTTCATTAATAGACTCCCCCCCCCCCCCCCCTTAATCCTCATTTTAAGTAATGTTTCTCTGACTTCCAACGAGAAATTATAAACTCAGCGAGTTGAGCATTCATAAAAGGGATAAGCGCCATGTATTTCTAACTTAATTACTGCATCATTAAAATGAGCTCTGCACAACATATCTGGACGTGTGGCTTTTGTTTGAGAGACAAGGAAGATGTGTGTGGTTTCTTTTCCAAATCAGACAGCTGAGAGCTTTGCCTGCAGAGCTGTGTCCTAGAAGCACAGACAACCTCTATGCCTCGACCCTTCCAGGGTAAAGATCTTGCTAAGTGGCTCTTCCCCAGCTTGTGGCTGTTTCCATCCTAATGCTTTGAAGTACTGTCGTCGTTAAAGAAACAAGAAACAGTTCTCTAGTCTTTTTCCTATGGCTAATGGCAACCCATTCCCGTGTTCTTGCCTGGAGAAGCCCAGGGACGGGGGAGCCTGGTGGGCTGCCATCTATGGGGTCGCAGAGTCGGACACGACTGAAGCGACTTAGCAGCAGCAGCAGCAGCAGCAGCAGCAATCCAAGTTATAGTAACACAATAATAATTTTCACTTGAATAGCCTTTAAGATTCATTTTGAAAACAGCAGTAGCTACCTTGAAACATATTTATTATGAGTTTTCACACCAGTGCACCAGAGGGGGTGCAAAGAAAATTTCTAAAATAGCCACTTATAAAGTTTAAAAGAATTTAATTAGTCTGTTCAAATTGGAAAAAAATGCTAAACTATAAACCATCGTAGACATGATTAATTACATTTGCATTATGCACGAAGTACAGGAATGAGACCTTCACCCCACCCCACACCTGGCTCCTCCCAGATTCAGAGGTATATGTATTGTTGCCCACAAGACACCTCCTGGTGGAGGAGGCACACCTAGAGCGTGTCTGGGACCAGAGCGGGGAGAGTCTGATCAAAAGGGGCCCTGCGGCCGCTGCAGACTCAGACCAACCTTACTGAAGAGCCAGCCACCCTTCCTTCCAGGGGTCGGTTCCTGAATCCTTCCTGCGGCATTCCCCAGTTAGGTCCCAGCTGTCCCCCACACTAGGCCTGGCCTTTCATCATTCCTCCCCAGGGTCTCTGCACCCAGACACACTATTGTCTTTGTTCTGTGCTGCCTGACTCTTGCTACAGTGAGAGTGGAAGTCACTCAGTTGTGTCCGACTCTTGCGACCTCATGGACTATACAGTCCATGGAATTCTCCAGGCCAGGATAGTGGAGTGGGTAGCCATTCCCTTCACCGGGGATCTTCTGAACCCAGGGATGGAACCCAGGTCTCCTGCACTGCAGGCAGATTCTTTACCATCTGAGCCACCAGGGAATGTGAGCACTTACCATCACAAAGTCAGAATGAGTGAGTGAATAAACAGAGGCAGGGTGAGCTCCCCTCTGGGGGACAGAATGACAGACAAGTCAGGACGTCCATGACATAGTCAGTGGGAAAAAGCAGATTTTCAAATGTGTCTAGAGAGGATAATCCAATGTTAAACTGTATAAAAAGTAAACAAAAAGGAAAAAATTCTGAAAAGATGCCCTACATGTCAGTATTTAAAGGTGAGAAGCTAAGGGTAGATGCAGACAAGACACTTATTTCCTCTCTTAAGAAGCCTCTTTGTTTTTTACTGAGGAATTAACATTTTACTTAGAAACTGCCTGGCACCCTGGTCCTATGGGTGCTCACGACTTAAAGGAAACGAGAAGTAAGAACCTGAGTCCTCAGCTCCCTCGTAGGAGGTGGACATGGAAGAAGGGAATTGGCAATGATCAGCAGTGTTTGCCCCATACAGTCCCAGTCACTCACTGGACAAATATTTATATCTTTTTCAGTTTTTTACTTTATATCGGAGTATAGCTGATGAACAGTGTTGTGATAGTTCCAGGTGGACAGCAAAAGGACTCAGCCATACACACACATGTATCCTTTTTCCCCTAAACTCTCCTCCCATCCAGGCTGCCACCTAACATCGATCAGAGTTCCCTGTGCTATACAGTAGGTCCTTGTGGGTTATCCGTTTTAAATACAGCAATGTGTTCATGACATTGGACAGTTATTTATTGAGTACCTGCTATGTACCAGGCATTATTCTTGGTAATGGGCCACAGCAGTGATAAGATAGACAAAATCCTGAATCTCCTAGGGCTTACATTCTAGTGGAGAAAGCCAGACAGTGTGATAAAATAATAAATTATGTAGTTTAGTATGTTGGGTAAAGAAATAAGGCAGAAATGTAAGGAGTGCCAGGTGGAGTGGGATTGTGATTCCAAACAGAGTGGCTAAGGAACACTTCAGGACAGGAGATTTGCAGATGAATAGGAGCTTATTAGGAGGCCACATGGGGATGGGGCTCCTCCAGGTGAGGGAACAGCCTGGGCAAAGGCCCTGCAGCAGGCGTGGTCCTGGCACGTCTTGGACAGGGTGAGTATACAGTCAGGAAACTGAGGGCCAAGGTGCCAGGGGACTTGCAGGGTGACATGGGTATGTGAGTCTTAAGGAAATCAGGGACCCTCCTGGAGGGGCAGAGCAAAGAAATGACAGAATTTCATTTACAGTTTTAGACAGCTTTATTAAGATATAATTTACATATAGCTTAATTCATCCATTTAAATTATGTCACTCTGATTTTTAACAGGATCATTCAACCATCACCATTATCCAGTTTCTAAAGCTTTTCATGCCTTTCTCTCCCCTCAGAAGTGCATACCTATCAGCAGTCACCCTCTAGTCCCCCTTCCTCCAATCACAGTCTCTTCTGTCGCTTATGGATTAGCCTATTCCGGACATTTTATACAACTGGACTCTCATAATATGTGGCTAGCCTCTTTCATTAGCCTCTTTGTTTAGCATAGTGTCTTCAAGGTCCATACATGTTGCAGCCAGTATGAGTACTTCATTCCTTTTTATTGTCAGGTAATGTTCCATCATAAGGGTATAGCATATTTCTTTTACCTGTTCACCAGCTGGTGGATATTCGGGTTGTTTCCTCTTTTGGCTATTATGAATAATGCTACTATGAACATTTATAAGACTTTATGTAGACATGTTTCCAGTTCATTCTGAGGAACTGCCAAACTCTTGTTCAAGGCGGCTGGCTGCACCATTTTGCATTCCCATCAGCAGTGTATGAGGGTTCCAATTAATTTATATTCTCACCAGTGCTTGTTATTTCCTGTTTGGTTTTTTTTTAATTATAGCCATCCTAGTAGGTGTAAAGTGAAAGTGAAAGTCACTTAGTCGTGTCCGACTCTTTGCTACCCCACGGACTCTACAGACCATGCATTCTCCAGGCCAGCATACTGGAGTGGGTACCTTCTCCAGGGGATCTTTCAACCCAGGAATTGAACTGGGGTCTCCTGCATTGCAGGCGGATTCTTTACCGACTGAGCTGTCGGAGAAGCCCAGCAGGTATAAAGTGGGTTTTCTTTGCATTTCTCTAATTACTAATGTTGTTGTTGTTCAGTCACTATGCTGTGTCTGACTCTTGCAACCCCATGGACTGCAGCACACCAGTCTTCCCTGCCCTTTACTATCTCCCTGAGTTTGTTCAGACTCATGTCCATTGAATTGATGATACTATCCAACCATCTCATCCTCTGTCACCCTCTTCTCCTCCTATGCATCTTTTCTAGTGCTTACTAGCCATTTTTATATCTTTGAAGAAGTGTTTACTCAAATCCCTGCCCATTTAAAAAATGGAGTTATTTGTCATTTTATGACTTACGATATAGAAGGCTTATTCTGACTGCTGTTGAGATGGTGTGTACAAGGAACACAAATTACTTTTGAAAATACAAGAAAAAATTTTTATATTTTTAAAAAGTTTCCAGTTTTGAAATCAGAAGAGCTGAGTACATCCTCTGGCCTTCGAAGTCCATCCTTGACCAGGGCTGGAGCCCAGAAAACCAGATTCTCTGTGAACCACAGTGTCTTAATGTATAAAGTAGACCTGCTGGGTCCTAATTAGAACATAGTGCTCACCAGAGTGTCAAGATGAGGAAACTAGGGTGCTGGGGCTTTGCCTGTCATAGCACTAGATGCAAGGATAAGGTTTCATGCTTACACAAAGTAGAGAGGTGACTATATTACGCTACAGTCTGAAAAACTGTGGACATATTGGCATTACTGTGGGAACTGGATTTTGCCCCACTGAGTGCCCTAGACAGAAGGTTTTCTCAAATCAGAAGAGGTAGGGAATGGATGGCTTATATTTGGACCATCCTTTTTAATAAACGGGCTTCCCAGGTGGCTCAGCTGGTAAAGAATCTGCCTGCAATGAGGGAGACCTGGGTTCAATACTTGGGTTGGGAAGATCCCCTGGAGAAGGGAAAGGCTACCCACTCCAGCGTTCTGCTTGGAGAATTCCATGGACTGTATGTATAGTCCATGGGGTTGCGAAGAGTCAGACATGACTGAGCAACTTTCACTTCACTTTTAATAAATACTGTTGTGGAATTAGATAGTGAACCTGGACTCACTGATCTGAGAGAGGACCATGGAATGTGAGGAAAAGAGCACCTCAGAGGAGAGGAGGACAATTAGAAGGAAGCATACCATAACAGTCAGAGAAAACTGCTGTAACAAAGCAATGCAGCAACACAGTGGCCAGAAAAACAAAGGGTTATGTTTCTGTCTCACACCACAGTGTCAAAGTGGGTGGTGCAAGAGGTGGGCGCCTCTCCTTGCACTGTGTGTCCCCGTCTCCGCAGTATCCTCACAGTCACTGGTTGATACTGGGTGGCTGTGAGTGCAGATTCCAGCCATCAGGAAGAAGAAAGAGCACAGAGGACTCGCCCCTGCATAACCCCAGGCCTGTGGATGCTCCACGTCAGCTCTGCTCACGTTCCATGATGACAGCCACATCACTTGCTCACATCTAACTTCCAGGGAGGCAGAGGAAGGCTGTCCAGATGGGCAGCAGAGGCTGGCTATAATTCCATCCCTGTGGAAAACAGAAGAATGGCTTTGGTGAACAGCCCACAGTGCGTGCCACAGACACCAAAACTCGCACGTCACTATGACTATGAAGTCGGCTTAGGGATATTTTTATTTCCTTTTTTGGTGTAGGTATCTGGATTTTCTGAAAGTTTCTTATTGCTCTCACAACCACCCAAAAGTGATGGTTATAATCTTGGGTTCTAGAGTCAACCTGGATGCAAATTAGCCTTACTAACTGGGTGAACTTTGACCCATGACTTCTCTGTGATCCTCTGCTTTCCTCAATAGTGGAACCTACTTCCCTGGTGGCTAAGATGGTAAAGAATCCACCTGCAATGCAGGAGACCGAGGTTCGAGCCCTGGGTTGGGAAGATACTCCTGGAGAAGGGTATGGCAACCCACTCCAGTATTCTTGCCTGGAGAATCCCATGGACAGAGGAGCCCAGCAACCTACAGTTCATGGGGTCACACAGAGTCAGACATGACTGAAGCAACTAAGTATGCATGCACTTCCCTAGTAGTTGTGAGAATTGAGAGTGAAGACCTACAGCATGCTTTGCCTTGAGCCTGGAACATGGATACCACATGTGAATACTATTGGGCATCACTAGCATTACCATATTATGATGGCAATTATCAGCATCAGACCACCTGATACACAGGGCCCGATTATGTTTGGAGCATCACTACCCATGAGCTGCAGCCTTCTCTTTCTTCTGTCTCTCCTTTCTCCTCCTTAGCCCCTTCATATGTTCATTAAACACTTGAGGCTTGTCTCTCTCATCTCTCCCTCTGCCTCTATGATCACTCTCTAACTCTGCCTCGTCCTCCACCTCCCTGCAGGCCCAAAGGTTAGAGGGCACTCACGGGTCCTGCTTGGAGACAGAAGTGGCTGCCTTTCAAGTCCCTTCATTATTTAGATCTGATCCCAAGGATGCAACAGCGGTCCCATCTGCACCCCTTGAGCTGGTCTCCTTCCTGTCCCCAGTTAGCAGGACTAACCACCCCTCCCCTTTCCCACCTACTGCTCATTCCCCTTCCTCCTGCCTTTCCTCTCCACTCCCAAATATGTGCAAGCTTGGATGAGCACAAGTTGAGGAGCCTTTTAAACAGCTCATTAAAACTATTAAAAGCTGAAAATTGACCTTGGGAAATGACTGTGCAATAGCTTTATTAGATTTCTTGGGCGAAAAAAAAAAAGTTAGAAAGCCTGGCTGTCTTACTACTGATTTCTCGGGACTCTCCATACTAGCTTCTAAATTTGGATCTTGAGAATTATTGAGCTTCTATTGGGGGAAAAAAAGAATCTGAAGTCCTGCCAGAGCCCAGAGTAATTGTCCAGTTCTTCCCAGAGACCTTGGAGAGGGAAGAGACCAGCTCTTTAGATTTGGGGGAAGGAGGGAGTTGTTACTGAGTTGTTGAGTTTTTGCTGGGGAAGAGGTGTGTGGAGTCCTACTAAACTGACTCCCCTCTTTATCACCTTGAAATGAATCTTTGCAAGCACTCATGATTAATAGCAAGTGGGGGAGAGGTGGATAAAATACCAAAAACCCACTTAGTAAAGAAAAGCAAATCATTCAAAGCATATTTTAAAGACAAAGTTGCTGATGCAGCTCTTTGATCTGTTTTCTGAAAGATGTGTGTGGTGTGTGGTGGGGCTGGGCTTAAGCACTAGTGGAAAGGAAATGGGAGTGAACTGTGAACACATGCATGTGTTTGAATGGTCCTGAGCTGGCCTGTGTGGCATTGAGGGCCTAAACCGCATGTCAGAATACTGGTACCAGGGCAAGCCTTGTCCCTACTCAGGGCAAGGCACAGCACAGTGCTCCATACCCAGGACTACCAAGGATGAGAATGGATGCGAGCCCTCCCAGATCCTCTCACTTCTAGCAGTCCTGAGGCTTACATGGTCAGATTGCATCAGGGTTCCTGAACATCTGCTCTGCCCCAGGCACTGCCCAAACCATGTCATCTGGCCCTGCTGTGTTCATTTCATTTTGTCTTCACAGCATCTCTATGACAAAAGCATTAGCAACCCCATTTTTCAGAGGGGAAGACTGAGGCTTAAGGAGAGAAAGTGACTTGCCCCAAACCACCCAGCCATGAAGTGGCAGCACCAGAGCTCAAACCCACCTCTTCCAAGGCTCAGTCAAGCTTTTGAACTGTAGTGGGTGAATATGCATGTGTCCACGCATGTGGATTAAGGGGACAGAGACTAGTTTGTGATTTTCTTTTTTAGTCACGTAATTGTATGCCTCCCTCTCCTCTTCTCTCAGCTCCTTGAGGGCCCTGCACATTGATCCCCAGTGTATCCCCCAAACCCAGCCTGGTGATGAGGAATGATGAAGACAGAAGATGGAAAAGTTGGGTTCTCAGCCCTCAGGGTACTAAGGGAAGCAGATGAGGACCTTTCTTCCTGAAGTCCAAAATCCATTTTGTACAGGATCCTGGCTAACATTCCCTAAAGGAACTGCAGTCTTTTTTTTCTTTTTTTTTTTTTTAAGCTTATGGCCACACCACGCAGCATGTGGGATCCTAGTTCCCCAGCCAGGGACTGAACCTGTGTCCGCTGCAATGGAAGGGTGGAGTCTTAACCACTGGACCACTAGGGAAGTCCCAGGAGCTGCAGCTTGGTCCTTGCTTCTTCTGCAGCGTTGTACAGTCCTGAAGATATAACCTGTCACTCAATCTCCTCCTCTGGAGAGGGGCTAGAACACAAGTGGCCATCCTCACTCCTCACTTGGTGGAGTAGTGTTGAAAGGCTAAAAACATATTTTCCATGCTTGTAGTGAACTGTGCAAGGCAGTATTTCAGTAATCAAAAGGTGATTTGACAGAAGGATGCTCACTTAGAAGTCTGAATCTGGTAGGTTCCTGTTTCTGGACTCCACTTTCCTTATAGAGTTGGGAGGATTAAGTACAATAAAATAATAGATGTGCTGAATGGTAGTTGGCAATAGTATTATTTCTGTGCACATTGCTCCTTTCCTTTACAAACTCAGAATTCTCCCTGAGCTCATTTTCTTTTGAAACCTAATTTAAATAAATGAAGAGTACAGTGAGATACCACTTCTCATCTATCAGATTGGCAAAAATCCAAAAATTTGGTAGAATAGTCTGTTGGTAAGTCTCCAGGGGAAACGGCCACCCTCACCCACTGCCAGTGGGAATGTAAATTCTACAACTCTAACAAAATTACACATGCCCTTGATCTTTGACCCAACATAGTCACTTCTATCCTGGAGACATGCTGTCAAACCCAGATCCTCTCACTTCTAGCAGTCCTGAGGCTTACATGGTCAGATTGCATCAGGGTTCCTGAACATCTGCTCTGCCCCAGGCACTGCCCAAACCATGTCATCTGGCCCTGCTGTGTTCATTTCATTTTGTCTTCACAGCATCTCTATGACAAAAGCATTAGCAACCCCATTTTTCAGAGGGGAAGACTGAGGCTTAAGGAGAGAAAGTGACTTGCCCCAAACCACCCAGCCATGAAGTGGCAGCACCAGAGCTCAAACCCACCTCTTCCAAGGCTCAGTCAAGCTTTTGAACTGTAGTGGGTGAATATGCATGTGTCCACGCATGTGGATTAAGGGGACAGAGACTAGTTTGTGATTTTCTTTTTTAGTCACGTAATTGTATGCCTCCCTCTCCTCTTCTCTCAGCTCCTTGAGGGCCCTGCACATTGATCCCCAGTGTATCCCCCAAACCCAGCCTGGTGATGAGGAATGATGAAGACAGAAGATGGAAAAGTTGGGTTCTCAGCCCTCAGGGTACTAAGGGAAGCAGATGAGGACCTTTCTTCCTGAAGTCCAAAATCCATTTTGTACAGGATCCTGGCTAACATTCCCTAAAGGAACTGCAGTCTTTTTTTTCTTTTTTTTTTTTTTAAGCTTATGGCCACACCACGCAGCATGTGGGATCCTAGTTCCCCAGCCAGGGACTGAACCTGTGTCCGCTGCAATGGAAGGGTGGAGTCTTAACCACTGGACCACTAGGGAAGTCCCAGGAGCTGCAGCTTGGTCCTTGCTTCTTCTGCAGCGTTGTACAGTCCTGAAGATATAACCTGTCACTCAATCTCCTCCTCTGGAGAGGGGCTAGAACACAAGTGGCCATCCTCACTCCTCACTTGGTGGAGTAGTGTTGAAAGGCTAAAAACATATTTTCCATGCTTGTAGTGAACTGTGCAAGGCAGTATTTCAGTAATCAAAAGGTGATTTGCAGAAGGATGCTCACTTAGAAGTCTGAATCTGGTAGGTTCCTGTTTCTGGACTCCACTTTCCTTATAGAGTTGGGAGGATTAAGTACAATAAAATAATAGATGTGCTGAATGGTAGTTGGCAATAGTATTATTTCTGTGCACATTGCTCCTTTCCTTTACAAACTCAGAATTCTCCCTGAGCTCATTTTCTTTTGAAACCTAATTTAAATAAATGAAGAGTACAGTGAGATACCACTTCTCATCTATCAGATTGGCAAAAATCCAAAAATTTGGTAGAATAGTCTGTTGGTAAGTCTCCAGGGGAAACGGCCACCCTCACCCACTGCCAGTGGGAATGTAAATTCTACAACTCTAACAAAATTACACATGCCCTTGATCTTTGACCCAACATAGTCACTTCTATCCTGGAGACATGCTGTCAAAAACACATAAAAAAGATGTAAGAGACATAGAAACCAGATGCAATGTATTGGGCTCATTTGCACCCAGATTTGAATAATCAATTGTAACAATAAGAAAAGGAACTGTGAACACTGGTTGAGTATTTAATAAATTCTAAGAAATTATCATTATTACTTTTAGGTGTGACCATGGTGTTATGGTTTCAGTGTGTCTGCCCTCTGATGCCCTCTTGTAACACCTACCATCTTATTTGGGTTTCTCTTACCTTGGACTTGGGGTATCTCTTCATGGCTGCTCCAGCAAAGCGCAGCCGCTGCTCCTTAGCTTGGACAAGGGATATCTCCTCACTGCCGCCCCTACCGACCTTGAATGTGGAATAGGTCCTTTGGCGCCCACGCAGCCACTACTCCTTGGACTTGAGGTTGCTCCTCCCAGCCGCCACCTCTGGCCTTGGGCGAGGGTAGCTCCTCTTGGCAGCTCGTGCACTGTCACAGCCTGGCACTCTCAGCCGCTGCCCCTGACCTCAGATGCGGGGTAGGTCCTCTCAGCTGCTGCCCCTGACCTCGGACATGGGGTAGCTCCTCTCAGCTGCCACCCCTTGGGCATGGGGTCCTCCCGGCTTCTGAAAGAGATGGGAATACCAGAGCACCTGACCTGCCTCTTGAGAAACCTATATGCAGGTCAGGAAGCAACAGTTAGAACTGGACGTGAAACAACAGACTGGTTCCAAATAGGAAAAGGAGTATGTCAAGGCTGTATATTGTCACCCTGCTTATTTACACTTCTATGCAGAGTACATCATGAGAAACACTGGACTGGGAGAAACACAAGCTGGAATCAAGACTGCAGGGAGAAATATCAATAACCTCAGATATGCAAATGACACCATCCTTATGGCAGAAAGTGAAGAGGAACTAAACAGCCTCTTGATGAAAGTGAAAGAGGAGAGGGGAAAAGTTGGCTTAAAGCTCAACATTCAGAAAATGAAGATCATGGCATCTGATCCCATCACTTCATGGGAAATAGATGGGGAAACAGTGGAAACAGTGTCAGACTTTATTTTGGGGAGCTCCAAAATCACTGCAGATGGTGATTGCAGCCATGAAAATAAAAGACGCTTACTCTTTGGAAGAAAAGTTATGACCAACCTAGATAGCATATTCAAAAGCAGAGACATTATTTTGCCAACAAAGGTCCATCTAGTCAAGGCTATGGTTTTTCTAGTGGTCATGTATGGATGTGAGAGTTGGACTGTGAAGAAGGCTGAGCGCCAAAGAATTGATGCTTTTGAACTGTGGTGTTGGAGAAGACTCTTGAGAGTCCCTTGGACTGCAAAGAGATCCAACCAGTCTGTTCTGAAGGAGATCAGCCCTGGGATTTTTTTTGGAAGGAATGATGATGAAGCTGAAATTCCAGTACTTTGGCCACCTCATGTGAAAAGTTAACTCATTGGAAAAGACTCTGATGCTGGGAGGGACTGGGGGCAGGAGGAGAAGGGGAAAACAGAGGATGAGATGGCTGGATGGCATCACTGACTCGATGAATGTGAGTCTGATTGAACTCTGTGAGTTGGTGATGGACAGGGAGGCCTGGCATGCTGCGATTCATGGGGTTGCAAAGAGTCAGACATGACTGAGTGACTGAACTGAACTAAACTGATGGTATTATGGTTATGTTTTGTTTAAATGGTTCTTATCTGTTAGAAAAATTATGAATGGATTACAATGAATGGAATGTGCTTTGAAGTAGTTTTGGAGGAAGGAATATGTGGGTTGACAGGTACTTGGGAGCTTACAATAAAATTAAGACGTTACAAATAAAGCTGAATTCCCCTTGATCTCACCTAGTGGTCCTAACCATAATCCTAGGACTCTCCTTATGTAACCACTGTTTCCAGTTTGCTTTGAATCCTTTCAAACATTTTGCTGGGCATTTAGAACTATATATAGGATGACTCAGTGTTAAAGCAATGCAAGAGACTCAGGTTCAGTGCCTGGGTTGGGAAGATTCCCTGGAGAAAGAAATGCAACCCATTCCAGTATTCTTGCCTGGGAAATCCCATGGACAGAGGAGCCTGGCGGGCTACAGTCCACGGTGTTGCAAGAGTTAGACATGACTTATCGACTAAACTGTCCCCACCATATACTCATATGGGGTGAAAGGACAGTATTTTTTTCCATTTACCCAAATGACCAACAGTCCTCCTTGTGCTTTCTCGCAGTCATGTATCTTGGAGAGTCTCCATGTAGCACAGTGAGATTTGTTCTGTTCTTCCTGCTGCACAGCATAGCATGACAAGGGTTTACCATAGGCCATTACTCACTCCCACCATGATGGGCACTTAGGTTCTGTGATTACAGTCACTGCTGCAGTGAACATTCTTGGATGCATCTCCTCACATATGAGAGAGTGTTTCCATAGAATGGATAGTGAGAAATGTAGCTGTTCGGTCCTAGAATATTTTCTGTTCTGTGTTAATAGATACAGAGCATGCCTTCCCTGTATGATGTTTTCTACCTCCAAAGTCCCAGAGCCTTGTTTTCCTCCTTAGTCAGATGGGGATGCAATTTTTTGGTTATCACCAGTTTGCCTATTATTCTGTAATACTGTCCCCAGCTCACCTCCTGCGTCCTTCATGTCTCTGCATTGTGGCTCTAGGCTCACACTTCTACTTCTTGCTTTGTCATCCAACCAGGCTGGCTCTTTGCCAGCCCCACCCTGCCTTCCCTTCCTCTGGAAAACCCCTTGCCACGGACCTGCCCCTTTGCCCCATCGTTGTGTGTTGCCCACATTCCCCCTACTCTCTGACAGAAAAAGACAAATATGCAAGGAATGATGGAATTAGGAAATCACCATTTGGCAAACACCAAAGAGACTTTGAGGAAGAATCATCAGTTTAATAATGCTACTGGGCAGGAGTTTGGGGAGTAACAGATTTCCACAGTCTGCAACAGCATCAAGTAATGAGATGTGCTTTCTGATATGATGAAAAAGGAAACGTTTCTTCTGTGATGCTTTTGCTAAAGAAACAAGAGTCTAAATCTAATCATGGGGATCTATCAGACTGGTCCAAAGTACCATTCCATAAGATAACTGGCTTGCTCACCAGGAGTGGATGGATTTTACTGTATAGAGATTATGCCTTGGCACACCTGATTTTTTAAAATATAACTGACCCACACTCTTTAAAACTATCAATATCAGGGGGAAAAGACTAGGAACTATTCCAGATTATATGAGACTGAATAGGCAAATGAATGTACCCTGTGAAAAAGAAATTTCCTTTTGTTATCAAGAACATTATTGGGATGAAGGGCAAAATCTAAATAAGATTTGTGTATAGACAATGGTGTGTAAATGTTAATTCCCTGATTCTGGTAACTATATTATGGTGATGTAAGAGAACAATCTTGTTTTTAGGAGTAGACTCTTCATTATTTGGCAGCAAAAGGACATTCTATCATGTCTATAACTCAAGATCAAACAATTGATAGATTGGATGGATGGATAGATGCGTGGATGGATGGTGTTAAAAGAAAACAAAATGGAAACCAGGCTTGAGAATCCCCCAAGCAGACAAAGCTAGTTAAGAAAACTTATTTTAGCTAATTTCATGAACATAAAGAAAAACTTTACCATATTTCCTGTAAATGCCTCTGATAATCATAAACAAAACTTGTCATCTTTCTAAAATGATATAAGATAATCACTTTTAACCTTTTAATTAATCTTAGTTAATCACTCTTAACTTTTAATTAATTTTAACTGTGGAAAACTCTTAAAGAGATGGAAATACCAGACCACCTGACCTGCCTCCTGAGAAATCTGTATGCAGGTCAAGAAGCAACAGTGAGAACCAGACATGGAACAACAGACTGGTTCCAAATTCTAAAAGGAGTACATCAAGGCTGTGTATTGTCACCCTGCTTATTTAACTTACATGCAGAGTACATCATGGGAAATACCAGGCTGGATGAAGCACAAGCTGGAATATATCAGTAACCTCAGATATGCAGATGACACCACCCTTAGGCAGAAAGAGAAGAGAAACTAAAGAGACTCTTGATGAAAGTGAAAGAGGAGAGTGAAAAAACTGGCTTAAAACTCAACATTCAAAAAACTAAGATCGTGGCAACTGGTCCCATCACTTCATGGCAAACAGATAGGGAAACAAAGGAAACGGTGAGATACTTTATTGTCTTAGGCTCCAAAATCACTGCAGATGATGACTACAGCCATGAAATTAAAAGATACTTGTTACTTGGAAGAAAAGCTATGACCAACCTAGATAGTATATTAAAAAGCAGAGATGTTACTTTGCCAACAGAGGTCTGCCTAGTCAAAGCTATGGTTTTTCCATTAGCCAGGTATGGAAGTGGGAGTTGGACTATAAAGAAAGCTGAGCAGCAAAGAATTTTTTGAACTGTGGTGTTGGGGGAGACTCTTGAGAGTCCCTTGGACTGCAAGGAGATCAAACCAGTTAATCCTAAGGGAAATCAGTCCCAAATATTCATTAGAAGGACTGATGCTGAAGCTGAAACTCCAATACTTTGAGCATCTGATGCGAAGAGCTGACTCACTTGAAAAGACCCTGATGCTGGGAAAGATTAAAGGCAGGAGGAGAAGGGGACAACAGAGGATAAGATGGATGGATGGCATCACCGACTCAATGGACATGAGTTTGAGCAAGCTTCAGGAGTTGGTGATGGACAGGGAAGCTTGGTGTGCTGCAGTCCATGGGGTCACAAAGAGTCAGACACGACTGAGCGACTGAACTGAATCACTTTTAACCAGTCCTCTGTATCTGGAAAACCCCATTGAAACAACCAATTATTGTAAGATCAAACAATGTCCTCATTTTCACTTTGTAAACCATCCTGTAAAGAGCTTCTGGGTTTCTGATAGTTTATGAAAATTTTGTTTCTCACTCAATAGAATATCCATATCTAGTAAAGTTCTTTGAATTTCCTTTTGATGAACGATGAATGGATGGATAGATGGAATAGAGATACATAAATGGATGGTGGTAGAATGCATAAAAACTATATTTCTGAATACATTTCCAAGCTGTATAGGAAACTGAGGTCTTTCAGCACACTTTTTATATAGATAATTGATGTGGGCCATAGAGAACCCCTGTGGCTCAGATGGTAAAGGATCTGCCTCCAATGCAGGAGACTCAGGTTCGATCCCTGGAGGAGGGAATGGCAACCCACTCCAGTATACTTGCCTGGAGAATCCCCATGGACAGAGGAGCCTGGCGAACTACAGTCCATGGGGTCACAAAGAGTTGGACATGACTGAGTGACTATACTGATTCCGTGAAGCAACCTGGAAGGTTTTGAACTGCAGGGGTTGCCAATACACACCCGGTAGCAAAGACAACAAGCTGCCAAGGATCCACCCCCTCCTCCCTCAGGTCACCCTGAGCTCTGGCACGTTCTGAATCTCCATGCAGGGGCTCCTGCCAGCCTTCCCTCACAGTTTCCATACCGCCTGGTTCCCTCGCCCCCTCCTCCACAGTCAGTCCTGGTAGAGAACACTCTGAACCCCCAGCTATGCCAAACTGGGCGCCGAAGCGATGCCACCAAACCTCTATTCACTCGTGACCTACATTGCCATTGGTTCCGTGGACTGTGCATTCTGCAAGTAGAAGGGGGAAATGTTACTATGACAACAGCTCCTAGAGCTGCAAGGAGGCAGAACACCTACTTAAAACAAGTTCCCTTACCCATATGGCAAGTGGACTTCATCAGTTGTTTCAGAATCAAATATCCAAACCAGGTGAACTGAAAAAAGAATATTCTTATAAGGGTTCATTCAGAGCATAGCCCAGAGCTACCCACTGAGATACCAAGAGTGAGGAGAACAGCTGCTTTTTAAAATACTGTGTTTTTAAAGACAAATATAAGTACAGATGAGCAGCGTGCTCTCTGGCTGCTGTGGTCTTGTGGGACTGAGTAGGCAACAGACATCTACAAACAATGGCTGCTGCTGCTGCTGCTAAATCACTTCAGTCGTGTCCGACTCTGTGCGAGCCCAGAGACAGCAGCACACCAGGCTCCTTGTCCCTGGGATTCTCCAGGCAAGAACACTGGAGTGGGTTGCCATTTCCTTCTCCAATGCATGAAAGTGAAAAGTGAAAGTGACGTCACAGTCGTGTCCGACCCCTAGTGACCCCATGGACTGCAGCCTACCAGGCTTCTCTGTCCTGAATCCTTCCTAAAATCTCAGCTTTGGTTGGTTCCTATCATTTTCCTCTCATGGCTGCCGGGGCTTGCTAGCTCTTTCTACTCCTCCTTCCAGCAAATGCTGTGTGTGTGAAAGAAAGAGGATGAGGTTCTTACATCTGATCCCCAGTTTTGCTGTGTATGAGCTGTGTGACCTCAGGTACATTACTTCTTTTCTGAGGCCCAGTTTCTTCATCAGAGACAGTCGTGTTTATTCTCTCATCCAGATGTTCACAAGTGCTTCTTGAACACGGATTGTGTGCCCAAAGGAATAATACAGCTCCCACCCCAGGAACTTTATGGCTTTAGACCACTCGATATTTTTTCAGATTTTTTTTTTTTGGATGTAGGCCATTTTTAAAGTTTTTTTTTAATTTATTGCATTATTGCTTCTGTTTTATGTTTTGGGGTTTTTTGGCCACAAGGCACATGAAATCTCTGCTCCAAAACCAGGAATCTAACTCACCCCCCTGCACTGGAAGGCAAAGTCTCAACCACTGGACCACCAGAGAAGTCCCTAGACAACTCTTATGGGTTAAAAATCAATGTTCACTAGTTGCCTTTGCTTCTTTTCCCAGCCCCATTCACCAACCAAAGTGAGTGATAGCCTCTTCTGACTTCCACAGCCCTGGGCCAGGGCCCCCATCACAGCCCAAGTTGATGGGGTTACATTATTGACTGCATGTCTCTGTCACCCACTTGGACAGAGAGGGCTCCTCAAGGGCACAGATCAGCTTCCAACTCAGCCCTGTCTCCCCAGGGCCTGGCACCCAGTCTTTGTAAGTCAGATCCTATATAATTAATGATGTTAAAGCCTTTGCTAGTAAGTGGATTTTCTTTTTCTCATGCTCCTTGCAGAATCAATGAACTCAAGTCACAGTCACCTTTCAGTGGTGGTTCCAGGAGCATGCTCTGCACGATGCTTAGGAGGGGCAGCTAGTTGGGGGCTCAAGCGACGTGTGATGAGCTACCCTCTTGTTTATTTATTTTTTTATTGAATCATCTGGACTTGAAGGAAGATAAACTCCACGCTGAGGCTCTGGAAGGGCCTGCCAGAACGGGAGAGGTAACAAACTACTTCCTTAGGGGCCTTGTAGGAATGTGCGAGCGTGATCAGTCACTCAGTTGTGTCCAAAATTTTGCGACCTCATGAACTGTAGCCTGCCGTGCTCCTCTGTCTGTGGAATTTCCCAGGCAAGAATACTGTAGTGGGTTGCCATTTCACTCTTCAGGGAATCTTCCCAACCCAGGAATAGAACCTATCTCTCCTGCATTGACTGCCGAGCCACCAGGGAAGTCCCACCCTCTTGTAAGTGGATTGCACTTGGGGAGCTTGGAGCTGCATTAGCATCGTAGCACTCAGATTGCGTGACTAGGACAGAGTGTGCATGAAGACTATAGCTTGACCCTCCCACCACCTAGAGAGTCCCCAGTCCTTAACACTTTCCAGTTCCTTGTCTCTCTTCTGAGTCTGGTGGCACTAGTGGTAAAGAACTTGCCTGCCAGTGCAAGAGATGCAGGTTCAATCTCTGGATCGGGAGGATCCCCTGGAGGAGGGCATGGCAGCCCACTCCAGCATTCTTGCCTGGAGAATCCCATGGACAGAGGAGACTGGTGGGCTACAGTCCTTAGGGTAACAAAGAATGGGACACAGCTGCAACCACTTAGCAGACATGCACGCATACCCTAGAAAGTAACATATGATGCCCCCACTACCTCCCTCTAGAACAACATCTTCCTATTATATCATTGAGCAGCCAAGAGGAGATATCCCACAGCCAAGAGGAAATATCAGACTACATCTGATAGAGTGCCTGATGAACTGTGGATGGAGGTTCATGACATTGTACAGGAGACAGGGAGCAAGATCATACCCAAGAAAAAGAAATGCAAAAAGGCAAATGGCTCTCCGAGGAGGCCTTACAAAAAAGAAGAGAAGTGAAAAGCAAAGGAAAAAAGTAAAGATATATCCATTTGAATGCAGAGTTCCAAAGAAGAGCAAGGAGAGATAAGAAAGCCTTCCTCAGTGATCAGTGCCAAGAAACAGGAAAATAATAGAATGGGAAAGACTAAAGATCTCTTTAGGAAAATTAGAGATACGAAGGGAACACTTCATGCAAAGATGGGCTCAATAAAAGACAGAAATGGTACGGACCTAACAGAAGCAGAAGATATTAAGAAGAGGTGCCAAGAATACATGGAAGAACTGTACAAAAAAAGATCTTCATGACCCGGAATGTCACGATGGTGTGATCACTCACCTAGAGCCAGATATCCTGGAATGAGAAGTCAAGTGGCTTTAGGAAGCATCACTACGAACAAAACTAGTGAAGGTGACGGAATTCCAGTTGAGCTATTTCAAATCCTAAAAGATGATGCTGTGAAGGTGCTGCACTCCATATGCCAGCAAATTTGGAAAACTCAGCAGTGGCCACAGGACTGGAGAAGGTCAGTTTTCATTCCAATCCCAAAGAAAGGCAATGCCAAAGAATGCTCAAACTACCGCACAATTGCACTCATCTCACAGGCTAGCAAAGTAATGCTCAAAATTCTCCAAGCCAGGCTTCAGCAATATGTGAACTGTGAACTTCCAGATATTGAAGCTGGTTTTAGAAAAGGCAGAGGTGCCAGAGATCAAATTGCTAACATCTGCTGGATCATCAAAAAAGTAAGAGAATTCCAGAAAAATATCTACTTCTTTATTGACTATGCCAAAGCCTTTGACTGTGCGGATCACAATAAACTGTGGAAAATTCTGGAAGAGATAGGAATACCAGACCACCTGACCTGCCTCCTGAGAAATCTGTATGCAGATCAGGAAACAACAGTTGGAACTGGATGTAGAATAACAAACTGGTTCCAAACAGGAAACGGAGTATGTCAAGGCTGTATATTGTCACCCTGCTTATTTAACTTATATGCAGAGTACATCATGAGAAATGCTGGGCTGGATGAAGCACAAGCTGGAATCAAGATTGCTGGGAGAAATAGCAATAACCTCAGATATGCAGATGACACCACCCTTATGGCAGAAAGCAAAGAAGAACCAAAGAGCCTCTTGATGAAAGCGAAAAAGGAGAGTGAAAAACTTGGCTTAAAGCTCAACATTCAGAAAACTAAGATCATGGCATCCAGTCCTATCATGTCATGGCAAATAAACGGGGAAACAGTGGAAATCGTGGTTGACTTTATATTTTGGGGCTCCAAAATCACTGTAGGTGGTGACTGCAGCCATGAAATAAAAAGATGCTTTCTCCTCGGAAGAAAAGCTATGACCAACCTAGACAACATATTAAAAAGAAGAGACATTACTTTGCCAACAAAGGTCCATCTGGTCAAGGCTATGGTTTTTCCAGTAGTCATATATGGATGTGAGACATGGACTA
>SJYC01113913.1:0-15401 GCA_006408675.1 Madoqua kirkii | reverse complement strand
ACTCACCCTCGCTCTCCCTCCAGCGTGCTCTGGATCTCCTTCAGAACCCCTGCAGGGCAGAGGTGGAGAGCGGAGGCCTGGTGAGGCTGGTGCAGGCGGGGTCTGACCCCCACCTTGCTCCCCCTTCTGCTGACCCGGTGAACCGGCCTGCCTTCTTCAGGAAACCAGCCCGCGTTTCCACCCTGGACTTCCAAGTACCCCCCCCACCCCGGACCCCACCCCGAACATCCCTCCTGCCAGCCCCACAACTCCTGCCCCGACTCACTCTCGTCATTGAGCAGAGCGTGCTCCATCACAGGGCCCGACCTCCGCTCTGAAAGGCAGGGGCCAGGCTACGTGAGCCATCGGCCCTCTGCTGCCCTGGCTCCCTCTCTGTGGGGGTGGGGGTGCTGGAGCTGGAGCCCAAGACCGCAAGGGAAGCTATGTGACCCCCAGCGCACGTGCCGCCTGATCACCTGGGCTCCCCAACTCTCCCCAGCTGCCCTCGCCACACCTCTGCCCCCACACACCCCTGGCCCCAGAGAGACCTGTCTTACCTTCTCCATCACTCTGGCTCCCTGAGTTCCTATGGGGAAGAGACCGTAAGGATCGGGGGCCACGAGGCTCCCCGTTCTGGCTGGGAAAGGGTGGGTGGGGTGGCTGGCTGAGTCTCGGGGGAAAGGGACTCTGAGTAGCCCCAGAGCGGGCACCCCAGGGAAGGTGGGGCAAGGAGCGGCTGGAGCAAAGGCCATCTGCCCTTCCACCCACCTGGCTCGGCCCAAGGACTTCTCGGGGCCTGATCCGTTGCGTGGATGGCTGCGGTTCTTTGATTCTGCTGAATCCACCAGACATCGGGGCTCAACTAGCCACTTGGTGGAAAGAGAGAAGCGCTCAAACTCGGAGGGTGAGATCAGGTAGAAACCTGGGGTGGGGTGGAGAAGGCTGGCAGATGAGGGCAGCCCGAGCTGGCCCTGCACTCTCCGCCCCCGATCCCCACTGTGGGGGTCACTAGGGACCAGAGCCTCCGAAAGTTCTCTGCCTAAGGAGCCTGGCTTTGGCCGAAATACCCCAGGCTGTCCTTCCCAGCAGCCCCCATGATGCAGCGGGAGCCCCAAACCTGGCCCAGGGGCAGAGGCCCCACCAGGCCCGCCCCCCGCACACCTTGGCCGTATTTGGTGAAGACGCAAGAGGCGATGCGCTGACATCCTCCCGGCGGATGCAGCTGTACCGCACCTGGGGCTTGAGCAGGGGCAGTGAGACCACCTGGACGTCGCCCAGGTTGGTGAGGACAGCCAAGTGATGCTCCCCGTAGTCCTCGGCCCGACAGCTGCCGAAGCGGGCAGCGCTGACCCGCCGCACCCGTGAGCCCTCCAGGGCAGTCAGCTTCAGCTTCAGCCGGGCACTGACCTTGGGCAGCGTGAACACCTAGGGTGCAGGGCAGCCAGTCACACCGGTGGCCGGACCAGTTAGCAGTGCTTCATCCAGCCAAGCAAGGACTTCCAGCATCCCTGCCCGGCGCTGCTGCTGGGCCTGGCCCTTGGCCGCCTACCCAGCTTCCTGGCGAGGCCTGCTCAGCCCCAGGGCTCCCGCCCTTGGCACTCAGACGTGTGGTTACCGCGCTTGGACTGCGAGGATGCCAAGGCCTCTTAGTTCCCTATCTGCCTCTTCTCTCCCTTCCACAGACACAAGTCCTGCTTCATTGTCCCTACCACTGACCCCGCGGACTCCACCAAGACCTCGCTTCTCTCTGGTGCCTCCGCAGCCCTCACACAGCTACACACACAACTTTAAAGGAATCCCAGCAGCTGTCCGTTGTGGAGGGATCCCTGGGGCCCTGTCTCCTCCCATAAGGCACCTTGAACTGCTCCTCCGACACGACGAGCAGCTGGTGGCTCCCCTGCATGTCTGGGCTCTTTGACAGATCGTGGGCCACTTCCAGGGGCTCAGGAAGGGGCACGCTGTGTCCGTCCAGCACCAGGATGCCCACCACGGGCGCTCGGTGCATTAGCTGGATCTCCTTGGCTGCGGGATGGAGATAGGCGGTGGGGATGGAGGTGAGGTTGGAGATGCCACCCTGCCCCCAGCTTAGGCAGACAAGTGCCTTCGCCCTGCCCAGCACTCACCCTGCTCTGCCCGCACTGGCTCATCCATTCTCCGCTCGGCAGGGGGCACGCGCAGGGCAAAGGCGTAGACAGTACCGCCATTGGTGCCAGCCCACAGAGAGGGGCAGTGGCGGGAACCTGCCAGGAAGCTGAGGTTTACCTTTAACCCTGACTCTGGGGCTCAAGGGGAGCCGGGAGACCTGGCTCACTACCCGTGTGACTCCAAGTTCAAGCCAGCAAACTTCACAAGCCTTTCTTCCTCTGTGAAATGGAGCTGCTGTGGGCCCTACCTATGTCCTGGTATAGACAGGAAGGGCCTGCAAGGCTCCCTGACAACCAAGGGTCCCATGAAGATGATCCCAAGCCCAGGACGGCTCAGTCCTCAAGTTACAGCAGCAAAGAGCCCTCGGCCCACCCTTACCCGGGCAGGAAAAGAGACACAGTCAGACAGCTTCCAGAGGGCCTCCTGGGTACCAGCAGGTATGTGGCATGTCCCAACGCATGCAACCACTCTAGGAGGAAGCTACGCCCCATTTTATAGGGAGAGAAGCAAGACCCAGAAAGGCTGACACATTCAAGGTCACACTTCTAGAGCACAGTGAGGCCTGGGTATGAAGCCAGGGCGACCATACTGAGACCCAATCCGCACAGAGAAAGAGGCAGGCGTGGGGGCTCCCGCTCTGCCCAAGCTCACAAAGGGGCAACCCTCTTAAGGGCAAATCAGCCAGCAGCTTCTAACACATCCTCAAGCCAGAGGACGCTTGCCCGGGCCCCCCCATCTCAGACCGGCCACTCACTGTCCCTCACGTAGGTGTCAGCGAAATAGAGGGTCCGGACAAAGCCCGTGAAGGAGTCCTCTGCTGACCGCGCCTCGATCTTGCGCTGCACGGGCGCCAGCTCCATGTTCTGCAGGCCGGTCCGCTCTGCCCTGCTGCTCCCCTCCTGCACCTGCAGCGGGTGGGCGTGGCCTGAGGGTGGGCACAGGCCTTCCTTCCCAGGGGGCATCGGACTGCTCCATGCCTCCCTTCCAGGGAGGACTGGCCACCGTGCCGCCCGCCCCCCCGCCATCCGCCTGGCCTCATGGACTGAGGACGTGACCCCAAGGTGTTACTGAGACTGCAGTTCACACTTGGGGACAGAGAGGCACAGACAGGCAGAGCGATAGATCTGAGGTCACGGGGTTGGGCGGGGTAGACGAGCTGGAGCTTGTGGCCGAAGCAGGCACGGCTTGCCTTGGCTTTACCTCTCCCAGAGGGCCGGCGGGCCGCCGCTTCCTGCTGGACACCCGGCTACGGCGGATCCGACGGAAGGACTGGCGTAGGGACTTCTTCAGGGACTTCACGCGGGACAGTGGACCCTCCAGGGCGAGCTGGTCACTGGGGTGCAGCGTGCACCTGGGGACCGGTGGTGGGGGGATGCGGGGCCGTCACATTCTGAGGGACACCCTGCCGATTCAGGCGCTGATCCCAGACCCGGGCCCCGGCCGCCCTGGGTGGAGGGGTTGCTCACTTGACAAAGACCTGCCGCCGCTGCTGGTGGTCAAAGAGGCCAAAGCCGTGGCTGGTGCCGAAGGCCACGAGCCGCCACTCGGAGTGCAGGGCCAAGGAGGTGACCACAGCCGGGGGCTGGCACTGCACCAGCACAAAGGGCTGGAAGCCGGGCTCAAAGCGCACGGGCCCCGGGCGGGCACACAGGCGCTCGTGGCCCTTCCAGCGGTAGCCCTCCTGGTCCCGCAGCAGGTCGGCCTCCACCTGCTCCACTGCGTGCTCCGCCTCCTCGTCGTTCAGCTCCAGCACGAGCACCTGGGCGGACGGCAAATGGGCTGAGCCACTCGGCTCCACGGGACAGCTTGGGCCCGGGGATCCCGATGGCAGGGGATCCAAGACACATGCCAAGGCCCAGGGTCACAAGTGCCCAACCTCTGGCCCTTAATTCTGGCTTCTGGAGGAGAAATCGCCATCCTAAAGGCTTCCTTCTAATGGGATCTGGGCATTCCTATTCACTGGGAGGAGTCAAGGGCAGGTGACGCTCCTGGCGACACCATCAGTGGGCACTCAGGAGACTAGTTCCTGGCCCAGCGTGTGCATGCTAAGTCACTTCAGTTGTGTCTGACTCTTTAGACCCCATGAACTATAGCCTGCCAGGCTCCTTTGTCCATGGGGATTCTCCAGGCAAGAATACTGGCGTGGGTTGCCATGCCCTCCTCCAGGGGATCTTCCCAACCCAGTGATCGAACCTGGTCTCATGCCTCCTGTATGGGCAGGCAGGTTTTTGTTTTTTCTTTTTACCACCGAGTCACCTGGGAAGCCCAGGCTCCTGGCCCTGCTGCACACAACGCCCCCGCACAATGCTGAGAAGGAAGCTCCTGGCCCTGGACGCTGCCCTAGGTCCTCTGACCACTCCTCCCCACTGCTCCCCACGCCCAGCCCGGGATGCTACCTGCCCTGCTGTGCCGGCCACAGCCAGGTAGCCGCTGTATTTGCAGAGGAAAATCTTCTGGATGCCCAGCCGAGGATCATCACTATAGGGGTCAAAGGAGCCCACCTGCCGAGGGAGAGGAGGCCCGTGAGTGGCCTTCAGCTCTGGGCCTGACCCGCCCCCACCCTCCCTGGTGCCCAAGCTCTGGGCCTCACCTTGCGGAGAGGCGGCCATTCTTCCTCACCCTGGGCACTGAGGTTCTCACTGGGGTCTGTGTCAGTGAGGAACACCCGCACGGTGCTGAGTTTGTAGAGCAGCCGCAGGCAGACGCCCGAGGCATCCCAGAACCGCACCGTGCCATCCTCATGCCTGTGGGTGGAACCGACCTGCCGCCAGTCAGAGGGCTGCCAGGCCAGCATGCAGCCCTCTGGGCTCTGCTCCCATCCCGCACGTCCCACCTGGCAGGAGGAGAGTGCCATCGGCGTCACCTACCCTGTGAGCAGCAGGTCCCTCTGCGGCGGGGCTGGGGCCAGGCTGGTGCCGCCGTCAATGGGCCACTCCTGGAGGAGATGATGGAGAACTTCATGGGTGGGGCGGAGCCTGCGGTCGGGTGGGGCTGGCCCTGGGGGCGGGGCCTGCCCGGGCGGGGCCGGGCCGGGCCGCACCTACCATGGTGGAGAAGTGTGTGCTCTGCCTGCTGCCGGCTGCTATGATGCGTTCCCACAGCTTCAGTGGGATGTTGGAGACGTGGTGGGAGCAGGTGATGGCAGAGCAGTGCAGAGAGGCCAGGTAGGGAGGCTGGAATGATCGAACCTGGTCTCATGCCTCCTGTATGGGCAGGCAGGTTTTTGTTTTTTCTTTTTACCACCGAGTCACCTGGGAAGCCCAGGCTCCTGGCCCTGCTGCACACAACGCCCCCGCACAATGCTGAGAAGGAAGCTCCTGGCCCTGGACGCTGCCCTAGGTCCTCTGACCACTCCTCCCCACTGCTCCCCACGCCCAGCCCGGGATGCTACCTGCCCTGCTGTGCCGGCCACAGCCAGGTAGCCGCTGTATTTGCAGAGGAAAATCTTCTGGATGCCCAGCCGAGGATCATCACTATAGGGGTCAAAGGAGCCCACCTGCCGAGGGAGAGGAGGCCCGTGAGTGGCCTTCAGCTCTGGGCCTGACCCGCCCCCACCCTCCCTGGTGCCCAAGCTCTGGGCCTCACCTTGCGGAGAGGCGGCCATTCTTCCTCACCCTGGGCACTGAGGTTCTCACTGGGGTCTGTGTCAGTGAGGAACACCCGCACGGTGCTGAGTTTGTAGAGCAGCCGCAGGCAGACGCCCGAGGCATCCCAGAACCGCACCGTGCCATCCTCATGCCTGTGGGTGGAACCGACCTGCCGCCAGTCAGAGGGCTGCCAGGCCAGCATGCAGCCCTCTGGGCTCTGCTCCCATCCCGCACGTCCCACCTGGCAGGAGGAGAGTGCCATCGGCGTCACCTACCCTGTGAGCAGCAGGTCCCTCTGCGGCGGGGCTGGGGCCAGGCTGGTGCCGCCGTCAATGGGCCACTCCTGGAGGAGATGATGGAGAACTTCATGGGTGGGGCGGAGCCTGCGGTCGGGTGGGGCTGGCCCTGGGGGCGGGGCCTGCCCGGGCGGGGCCGGGCCGGGCCGCACCTACCATGGTGGAGAAGTGTGTGCTCTGCCTGCTGCCGGCTGCTATGATGCGTTCCCACAGCTTCAGTGGGATGTTGGAGACGTGGTGGGAGCAGGTGATGGCAGAGAGTGCAGAGAGGCCAGGTAGGGAGGCTGGACTGGCGGCCAACCAGCCGTCTGCAGGTCAATCACCACCAGCTCCTCCTCGGCCAGCACCACCAGGGCATAGGGGTCATCGAAGGCTGTGGGGACAGGCCAAGGGTCAGGGGCTGCAGGAGCCACAAGGAAGCAGTGTGCCCGGCCTGGCCCGGTCCTGTGAAATCTGAGGCTCAGGGGCTGTAGCCAGGGAATCTGCATTTTACAAACAGGCTCAGGGACTTCCTTGGTGGTCCAGTGGCTAAGACTCCAGGCTCCCAAGACAGGGAGCCTGGGTTCAATCCCTGGCCAGGGATTGAACTAAATCCTGAATGTCACATCTAAGGATCCTGCATGCCACCACCAAGACTGGGCACAGAAAAATACATACATTTAAATAAATATTTAAAAATAACAAATTATTTAAAACAGGCTCCAAATCCAACAATGCATAAAAAGAACTATATGCCATGACTAAATGGGATTCCTTCCAGGTATGTAAGGTATCCCAGGTATATTAATATTTGAAAATCAATTAATGCAATGTATTGTGTCAACAGGCTAAAAAAGGAAAATCACATGACTATAACACTGGGTGCAGAGAAAGTGTTTGACAAAACCCAATACCCATTTATGATAAAAAAAAAAAAAGAAAAACCTCTCAGTAAAGAGAATAGAGGCGACTTCCTCAACGTGAGGAAGAATATCTAGGAAAAAACCTACAGCTGATGTAATGATCGATGGTGAGAAACTTGAAGCTATCCCACTGAGATCAGGAACAAAGCAAGGAAGCCTCCTCTCACCACTCCCATTTAAGCACTAGCTAATGCTGTAGGACAAGAAAAGGAAATAAAAGCTATGCAGATTGGGAAGGAAGAAGGAAAACTGGTTTTGTTCACAGATCATCAGTATAGGAAATCTAAAAGAACTGACCCAAAACACCCTGGCTGCCAGCACGCTGTCAGACGTGAGGATGGAAGGGGCAGAGAAAAAGAGGAAAAGCAGGTTCACAGTCCCCTCCAAAGGGCTGCCGGCAAGGCTTGGAGAGCACAGCCCAGGGCAACCAGAGCCGTCCCACAGCCCCCATCACCCGGAGGCCTCGGCCTGTTGGGTCAGAGCCGTCCGGCGAGTCCCTGGAGTCATCAGGAGGTCTCCCGCCGGGCCTCCTCTCCCGATTTTGACACTGGCCCTTTCTGGTCTTGCTTGTCACCCAATTTAGGAAGCTGACTCAGCGCTCTGTTGGCCTGGCTGAGCTCCAGGAGGCCAGCTCAAATGGCCCCACCCCACAAGGAGGGCTTCACTATGTTCAAGTGAGTGTTAAACCCAATAGTGCAGATCTGGCCTGCTTTGGGCTAAGTCCCAGGTGAGCCACTGAAGGGCAAGGAGAGCTTCAGGGTGGGTGGGAGGTGTGGCCAGCAAGGACAGGCCAGCAGGGAAGGAAAGGGAGCAGACCCTGGTGGGGCTGAGGGACCCAAGGGCGGCAGCGCTGGGATCACCTGCAGGACCCCCTCTTTGTTTACGGGAGGGGCCTCCCTCCACACCCATTCCCACCCTCCACACCCACTCCTGCCTGCCTACCAGCTGCAGGGTCCACCTCGACGAGGACAGTGAAGTCAATGACGCGGGAGGTGAAGTCGAAGGCTGTCTGCTGGCCGTTGTGGACCACCGAGATGCAGTGGCGGTCCCCGTAGCTGGCCCGTGGCATGCCACCCTGGAAGATGGTGAAGGGCAACCTGGTAGGCACAGAAGAGCAGGGGTGGGCTGGGGCTCACCTCGTGGCTGAGCCGGCCAAGGGACAGTCCTATGACTGGCCTCCAGGGCAGGGCCTGGAGGGCGGCCAGTCTCAGGGTGAGTGTGCACTCAAGGTTCCCAGGAGGGGCTGGGGCAGACCCCTTCTTGTCCCAACTCAATAGCCCGGGAGAACGTGGGGGTGAACAGCAGGGCACGCAGGCTGTGGGCTGAGTCTCTGCCACCACGCCCACTTCAATCAGACCCCATCACCCTTTTCTGCTTCTGTATCAAGTTTCCCCATATGATCTGTTTGGTAAGACAGAGTTTGGAAACTGCTGATCTGAATTCTCTCTCCAGGAGGGCGAAAGGGAAAGAAGGGGAATATTTTTCTCAGGAATTTGCCAGAGAGAGATATGAATGTCCCTCTCTCTGTTGCCTGGAGACCCAGATGTGGGACCCAAAGGCATCCTTTATGCACCATCTTCCCCAGGAAGAGGCCTGAGCAGCCTTTTCAGCTCCCTAGGAAGACTCTGGAAAAGGAACAGGACAGGGCCCTGACACCTACCCCTGCTTGGTGGTCAGCCAGAAGATTTTGGTAATAGCTTTGCAAGGAAAAGGACCTAAAAGAGAAGGAACAAGCTTGAACACTCCTCCTGCTTTCAGAGGCCCATGGGCCGCAGCACAGACCCCTGCGCACCCACGGAGCATATCTAGGCTTAGGAGTCTTGCCCAGAGCAGTGCCCAGAGAGAGCCACACAGTGGGCGCCAGAAACCCCGCTGTGTGGCTGTCATCACTGCCTCCACCCTCTCCGGGCCCCAGCTTTGCTCCTCTGAGTTGGGCACCTACACCTGGAAACCAGGAGGTCGGCTGGGGACTGGAGAGGACGCTGCCCGCTCACTGGCGGGGGGCCCCCGGCAGCGGGCAGAGCACTGACCGTAAGGCACAGAGCTGCGCAGGGGCTCCGGCTGCGGGCTGTCGCTGGCCATGCGCCACTGGCAGTAGCTGCCGTCAGAATGGCAGCTGACGATCAGACGGCTGTCCCGCTGCCAGAAGACGTTTTCCAGTTGCTTCACAGCGGGAAAGAAGAAACAGCATGCGTGGGCTGGGGCCGGGGGGCGGTCCCATCGCCTGCACCCCCCTGCCTCAGACAGGGGCTGGATGTGTCAGGTGGGCACCAGGGAGAAGCGGGTGACAGCCCTACCTGGCTGCTGAGGAAATGGCAGAGCACGCGGCTGCCCTGCAGGTCCCAGATGACGACGAGGCCCCGGCTGTAGCCAATAAGGATCTGGTTGGGGTCCCGGGGATGCTCCTGCAGAGCCTCCACCATTCAAACGCCCGCCGGTGGCGGGCCTCCTCTGGCAACCTGGGCAAAGGGACACTGTGAGCCAGGTCACCAGCCACCAAGGCAGCATGGCTGAGAGTGTTGGCCACCCATTAACTACATACACGGCACCGGCAGAGCAGTGGCCGCTGAATGTGTCAAGCATGGAAAGGCTGCTAGGACGCGTCGTCAAGGGGAGAGAGAAGGCAAGCATAGAGATGGAGAAAACCCTCCAAGGATGCAGACACGGAGGGGACAACCACCAGGAAAGGCAAAGACGTGGTTTCTAGGAAAGTCCACGTGATAGTTACCTCTGGGGAAGGGAGTTGTGACTGAGAGGGGCAGGAGGGGGATCCTGGGTTGGTGGGGGCGGGGGCTGGCAAAGTTCTGTCTTTGCCCAGAGTTGGTGCATGGACACTTGCTTAACAAGAATCTGTTAAAATGTACATTCAACTTTAGTGCGTTTCTGTAACGCAGTGGCATTCCATAAAAATGGTTTTTAAGCCCCACAAAACAAAACTCTATTATCAGTTCTTGTGGCCTTGAATCCCTCCTCCTTTTCTGGGTCTGGAATGCTGATGTGAAGTCTGGAGGTGCTGCAGCCAACAGAAGCCTATGAGGCAGCAGGCACAGGACCAAGAGCCAACACCAAGGATGAAATGGAAACAGCCCAAATCCTGAGGGTGTGTCTACGCTCAAACCCAAACCTAACTTGCTACATTTAAAACAAGGGTTTAGACTCATAGGAGGGATTCTCAGAGCACTCAGGCTAGGAAAGCCCAGCAAGGGCTCCTCCCTGACCGACTAAATGCCCATCGGTGTGGGTGAGGTGGGTGCTGGCTCGGCCACAATGAGGAGCAGGTCCTTCCACCGTCCTGCCTGCAGGCCAGGCGGCCCTGTTACGCAGCAGCCGTGCCCGGCCCCCTGCAGACAGTCCTGTTCCAACCATGGTCCCACTGCCCAGTGCTCAGAGGGACCCAGCCCCAAGCAGGAATCTTCCCAGCCCAGCAACACCCAGCTCGGCTTGACCATCACCTGGGGCCTGGTGGCAGCGAGTGCGACAAGCCTGGGCCGGAGCCCTGAGGAAGCTCGAGCCTGCAAGGGCTGCACATCCCGGCCCTGCGGTCTCCACGGGCTCCTGCTGGACTCTTCCACTGCCTCCCTTTGGGGACCTGGCACCCCCTCCCCACCGCCAGACCTGATCTGAACTCCTCTCTACTTCAGATACCACCGTCCAGGAGCAAAGATTCTGAAACGATCCCAAGAGCCCTACAGGTCGTGGCCATCGGGTGTCTGGGGCCGTGGAGCCTGCCTGCAAGCGAACAAGTAGCCAGGACTCCAAAACGCGAGCATCAGCGGAAGCTGCCCATTCAGCCAGGGAGGTCTGGGCCTTGTCTGCCCTGAGGCGGAGCCCTCGGGCTTTGAAAGGGGCGGTACCGGTGCCAGGAACACCGGGCTGAGAGCGGCATCGTTATACGGTCTTTATGAGCCTCCTTTTCCTTCTCTTTAAATGGGATGACAAGTACTCCCAAGACCCCTTTTGGTGCTGGGGTGCTAATACTTTGGAGGGCGAGATTCTCAGTTTGGGGGACAGGTTGGAGGGTGCTCAGAGTCTGCCCTCCTGTCCCCACAGACTTTCCAGGAGAGAAATGATAAGCTCCTGAGGCATCACTGGGGTGGAAGGGAGAGGGCCACGTCCACCCAAAGGGCATGAGGGGCCCGGGGCTCACCACTGCAGCACAGCGTCTGAGCTTATGGCCTGGTCCTCCAGTGCGCGGAAGGCCGGCAGTTGCACTGTGAACACGTTGCCGCTCTCGGTGCCCAGGTAGAGCAGCTGGCGGGAGGAGTGTGGCAGGACCACAGTGATCCTGTCTCTTATACACATCTCCAGATTCTATGTGAGTTTCAAGGCATAAAAACAAGAGTGAAGCTAAGAGTCCCTGCTTAGATAATTGAGTAAGGAAGACATTCTGTCTAAGGTAGGAACTGCATTTAGCAGCTAATAATGGAGACCAGACATAAGACTGAAATTTTACTTTTCTCTTGTGTAAAAAATGTCCATAGAGGGTTCATAGTAGCTCCGTTTTCAGCAGAGCCCAGGGTCCTTCTATCTTTCTGTACCACCATTCTCAGACTGTGGTTTTCATTCTTAAGACTTGTGGTCTAATGTGACTGAATGGAGCTCCAGTTGTCATATTCTGCATTCCAGCCAGAAATCAGGAGGAAATGGCAAAGGGCAGAAAAGGATCCATTTCAGCTTTTTTGCCCCCTTTTAGAAAGCCTTCTTGGGATTTCCCTGGCAGTTTAGCAGTTAAGACTCTGAGTTTGCAATGCAGGAGGCACAGCATCAATACCTGGTCAGGGAACTGGGATCCCACGTGCTGTGTGGTGTAGTAAAAACAAACAAAATAGCCTTCTTGGATGTCTCATCCAACTTTGGCTGACATCTCATTGGCCAGAATTTTGTCACATGACCACTCTTAGCTGCAAGGGAATGTGGGAAATATAAGAATTGTTTTACTGAGGAAGAAGCAGAGAATGGAGTTTAGGTAGGTAACCACCAAACTGTGTAGCAGTACATCCCTTTAGCTACTCAGAATCTGTTAAGTTCCTCATGTGGCTATTTGTGGTTCAGCAAGCTGTAAACCAAAGACAAGTTTTCAGCCCGCAACACACCTGATATACAAGCAAAACTCTTGTTCAGAAAAGGAAAGCACCCAGCAGTCACTGGTCACTGGTCTATTGATGGATTGTATATGTTCTCATCCCTTAAACCAGAATGTGCCAGTGGCTGCTTGGCCAGCAGAGCATAACAGAAGCAATGCCCTATAGCCTCTGAAGCTGGGCCCTGAAAGGCAAGGCGGCTGCTGCCTTGTTTGCTGAGACAGTTATGCTGGGACCCCCCCAGTTGGCACTCCAGCAGCTCTAGGGCCACAGTCTCCACCATCTTGTGAGGAGGCCCACATTTGCCTACACAGAGAGCCATTGAGAAGCCCCAAGAATAATGAAGAAAGTGAGATGCCCAGTTAGCCCAGAGCTGCTCCAGCTGCAGCTGTGTGACTGTAAGGGTATAAGACACCTCAAGAGCCCAGCCAAGCCCGTAGGAGCCAAGGGAACTCAGGGTAACAAATAATTTTTATTCTGAGCCACTAAATTTTGGGGTGGCAATAGATAACCAGGACAACACTGTGTATTGGATCTGGGGGGCAAGGACCACCTGCCCCAACACAGGAGTAAGTTCCTTGCTTGGTCTGCTTGGTTTCCCCAAGTTCTACCCCCTTGGGAAAATCCTCATTGTTTCCCATGATCCCTTGCTCTGTCCTCATGGAGTTTGTTTGTTTGTTTGTTTTTGTACTTGTGTGCACGCTCAATCATATCCAACTCTTTGTGACCCTATGGACTGTAGCCCACCAGGCTCCTCTGTCCATGGAATTTCTCAGACAAGAATACTGGAGTGGGTTGCCATTTCCTTCTCCAAGGGATCTTCCCAGACCAGGGAATGAACCTGCGTCTCCTACGTCTCCTGCGTTGGCACTCGAATTCTTTACCACTGAGCCATCCAGGGGAGCCTAAGTGATAGTTGTTCAGTCGTGTCTGACTCTTTGTGACCCATGGATTTTTTTCATGTTTATTTGTATTTGCTTATTTCTTAGTTTCAGCACGTGCGATCTTTGATCTTTGTTACAGCATGCAGGATTTTTAGCTGTGGCATGTAAACTCTTAGTCGCAACATGTGGGATCTAGTTCCCTGATTAGGGATCAAACCCAGGCCCTCAGGATTGGGAGTGCAGAGTCTTAGCTGCGGGACTTCAGGGAAGTCCCAGGGAAGTCGTTTCTTGTCCTCCATCTCTCATGACCCATCTAAAGTGGGCCTAGTGGGTAACACTCTCCTTAAGGGCTACACACCTTCGGCAGTTACGTCTAGAGGGAGCCTTTTCTGTGTAAGAGATTCAGGATGTTTTTGCCAACAGCCATAGCTGCTGTAGGCCAGATGTGAGTTGTTTATTTTTGTTAGCATAGTTTCCTAAAATAAATAGTAGGCTTCTAGTCAATTCTTAAGCATAAGTTACTATGGCCAAAGATCTTAAGTGAGTGCATGCATGCATTCTCACTTGCTTCAGTTGTGTCTGACTCTTTGCAACCCTATGGAATGTCGCCTGCCAAGCTCCTCTGTCTATGGGATTCTCCAGGTAAGAATACTGGGGTGGATTGCAGGCCCTCCTCCAGGAGATCTTCCCAACCCAGGGACTGAAACTGAGTCTCCTGCATCTCCTCCACTGCAGGCAGATTCTTTGGCACTGAGCCACTGGGGAAACCCAAAGATCTTACGTAGCATATTAAACCTTAAAGATCACATTTCGCATGTTGGTTTCTGTGTTCTGACTATCCTCCCTAATTATTTTTCAAGGCTTGAAGGAGAAAATAACACTGCTAATCTGGTCTTTGCTGGGAGTTTTGCACCTCTTAACAGTGATCAGTGCAAAGAAATAGAGGAAAACAATAGAATGAGAACGGGGGCTGGCAAAGTTCTGTCTTTGCCCAGAGTTGGTGCATGGACACTTGCTTAACAAGAATCTGTTAAAATGTACATTCAACTTTAGTGCGTTTCTGTAACGCAGTGGCATTCCATAAAAATGGTTTTTAAGCCCCACAAAACAAAACTCTATTATCAGTTCTTGTGGCCTTGAATCCCTCCTCCTTTTCTGGGTCTGGAATGCTGATGTGAAGTCTGGAGGTGCTGCAGCCAACAGAAGCCTATGAGGCAGCAGGCACAGGACCAAGAGCCAACACCAAGGATGAAATGGAAACAGCCCAAATCCTGAGGGTGTGTCTACGCTCAAACCCAAACCTAACTTGCTACATTTAAAACAAGGGTTTAGACTCATAGGAGGGATTCTCAGAGCACTCAGGCTAGGAAAGCCCAGCAAGGGCTCCTCCCTGACCGACTAAATGCCCATCGGTGTGGGTGAGGTGGGTGCTGGCTCGGCCACAATGAGGAGCAGGTCCTTCCACCGTCCTGCCTGCAGGCCAGGCGGCCCTGTTACGCAGCAGCCGTGCCCGGCCCCCTGCAGACAGTCCTGTTCCAACCATGGTCCCACTGCCCAGTGCTCAGAGGGACCCAGCCCCAAGCAGGAATCTTCCCAGCCCAGCAACACCCAGCTCGGCTTGACCATCACCTGGGGCCTGGTGGCAGCGAGTGCGACAAGCCTGGGCCGGAGCCCTGAGGAAGCTCGAGCCTGCAAGGGCTGCACATCCCGGCCCTGCGGTCTCCACGGGCTCCTGCTGGACTCTTCCACTGCCTCCCTTTGGGGACCTGGCACCCCCTCCCCACCGCCAGACCTGATCTGAACTCCTCTCTACTTCAGATACCACCGTCCAGGAGCAAAGATTCTGAAACGATCCCAAGAGCCCTACAGGTCGTGGCCATCGGGTGTCTGGGGCCGTGGAGCCTGCCTGCAAGCGAACAAGTAGCCAGACTCCAAAACGCGAGCATCAGCGGAAGCTGCCCATTCAGCCAGGGAGGTCTGGGCCTTGTCTGCCCTGAGGCGGAGCCCTCGGGCTTTGAAAGGGGCGGTACCGGTGCCAGGAACACCGGGCTGAGAGCGGCATCGTTATACGGTCTTTATGAGCCTCCTTTTCCTTCTCTTTAAATGGGATGACAAGTACTCCCAAGACCCCTTTTGGTGCTGGGGTGCTAATACTTTGGAGGGCGAGATTCTCAGTTTGGGGGACAGGTTGGAGGGTGCTCAGAGTCTGCCCTCCTGTCCCCACAGACTTTCCAGGAGAGAAATGATAAGCTCCTGAGGCATCACTGGGGTGGAAGGGAGAGGGCCACGTCCACCCAAAGGGCATGAGGGGCCCGGGGCTCACCACTGCAGCACAGCGTCTGAGCTTATGGCCTGGTCCTCCAGTGCGCGGAAGGCCGGCAGTTGCACTGTGAACACGTTGCCGCTCTCGGTGCCCAGGTAGAGCAGCTGGCGGGAGGAGTGTGGCAGGACCACAGTGATCTGCGTGGCGCTGGGCGCAGCCCTGCAGATGGGAAGGACGGCCTGTGAGCCAGCTGCTGCCCAGGAA
>SJYC01113911.1:0-15683 GCA_006408675.1 Madoqua kirkii | reverse complement strand
AGAGAGCAGAGGACCCCCTGCGCCCAGAAAGGGGGCATCCCGTCCAAGATGGAGGGCTGAGGAGCCCCTGTCACTTGCCGGATGCAGGGAGGAAGGCTGCCCAGGGGCGCCTAGGAGTGTGCTGGGGGCGGAGTGGGGGACGGGAGGCAACGGCCCAGGCTGGGTGTGGTCAGCCCAGATTCCTGGCCCTGGCAGCAACCTGGCCCTCCCTGGGAGCCTGTCACCCGACACCAGGGGCCCAGCCATGCAAGATCCAGGACCAGACTGCCCTGGACAGGGGCAGCTGGTCAGGAACACGCTGTCTGTTCAGGGCCTGGGGTGGGGGAAGGTGGTCCCAGGCAGGAAGGGCCCTGGCGCCCTTATCAGCCGGCTGGCAGGTCTCACCAAGGAGGCCGGGCCTTGAGGAATTTTTCAAGGAAGAGATTTTACTTAACCTGAGCAACGTGCCCTCGGGGTCCCTTCCTCCCTCCTGTGGGTCCCACAGTCCCTACATGTGGTTCCCGGCGGTGGCCCTGCTGGCATGGCCAGCCGACTCCTCTGTCCTCCCAACCGGCCCGAGGACCCAGCATACGGCACGGTTGAGAGTCAGGGCCAGCACCCTGAGGCCTCGGCTTGGGCAGATGGAACTGGGTGCTGTGTTCCAAGTCAGTGCCCCTCCAGGTGCTCAGGCTATGCAAGCAAGGAGCCCTCAGTTTCACCTGCAGGAGCGGGAACACTACCACCTGAGTCGTCAGAAAAAAGCGAAGACGAGGCTGACCCTGTAGGGCACCAGCCATGTGTGGGCGCCATTCAAAGCAATTTAACTCACTCAGCATACCACCGGGGTGGAGGGGTTACTATAATACCCACTTTACAGATGAGGAAACTGAGGAGCAGAGAGAGTGACGTTTCTGCAGTCACTCAGTAAGCTGGCATCTAGACCCAGACCACCTGGCTCCAGAGTCCTGGCCCCTTCGCTGCCTGGTCCAGAGCCCCGGGTGAACTGGAGCTGCCCTTCAGACAATCAGCCCCCAGCAGGGGCTTCTGAGCATCTGTCCACAGACAGAGCTCCTTCCCAAAGACACAGGACATGCTGCTCTCTCTGAGGCACCTCCCTTGCAGCGAGTGTCAAAGAGTTTCACCAGAAGGTGCTGGAGGGAGAGACCCAGCGCTGGTTTAGAAGTGGGCATCTGCAAGCTGCTTGGGACTGGCCAATGATGGTGCCAAGCCCCACTTCCCAGCTTGGTGCCCTGCAGACCAGCCCTTCCAGGGCAGACACTGCCTGCTTCCCCAGATGTGAGGCTCTGAGCTCCAGCTCTGTGCATCCCACTGTCTGCTGGGACCTGGTCACACACCTCTGCTAGAGGGTGCCAAGACTGTCCAAATTCAACCTCGAGCCAGATAACATTCACAGCTGTGCTAATACTGGAACCATTGGCCACTTAGGCCCCTTGACTTACACACTAACTCATTTAATCCGCACACCAACACTGTGGGCCAGTTTCTACCAGCCTCTCCATTTACGGATGAGGAACTTGTCCAAGGAGGCGACAGAGGATGAGATGGCTGGATGGCATCGCCAACTCGATGGACAGGGGTTTGAGCAAACTCCAGGAGATGGTGAAGGACAGGGAAGCCTGGCATGCTGCAGTCCACAAAGTTGCAAAGAATCAGACACGACTGAGCAACTGAACAATAAGAACTTGTCCAAGGTCCCCTGGCTGGTGAACGAACCCAGGCAGTAAGGCACCACGTCTGGAGACGTTTCTGGCTGTCATGTCTTGGGGAGGCAGGGCCAGGCATGCTGCTGCTCCTGAAGGCCCCAAATGTCAACAGTGCCAAGCCCAGCACCCCACTGCCACTGCTGGGCCCCACCCAGTCAATGCAACATCTCCTAAGGGCTTTGAGCTTACCTGCTTCAGACAGAAAGGTTGAAAAAAGTCCCAGAAGCACCTTAGCTAAGTCATAAATGAGACCGCTCACACCCCTGCTCAAAACCCACCAGGCTCTGGTGTAGCAGACCCAGACTCCGAGGTTCCAGCCTCCCTGGACCTCAAGGCTGGGGCTCCCCAGTCACTGAGGATCTGACCTCACCCTCCAATCCCAACCTTTCAGGCTCCACCGTTCACCCAGAGCCTAGATGAGTCTAAGGCCTTCACCTTCCCCAAAGATCTCCCAAGACTTCCCCTACTTCAGACCATCAGCCTTCTTCCTTATACCAGATTATAAACATCCTGGAGGGCCAAGGTCTTATCTGAGATTCTCAAAGCCCTGGCCCTGGGCTGTGTATACAGTAGGTACTCAAAGCAAAGACACAGGACATGCTGCTCTCTCTGAGGCACCTCCCTTGCAGCGAGTGTCAAAGAGTTTCACCAGAAGGTGCTGGAGGGAGAGACCCAGCGCTGGTTTAGAAGTGGGCATCTGCAAGCTGCTTGGGACTGGCCAATGATGGTGCCAAGCCCCACTTCCCAGCTTGGTGCCCTGCAGACCAGCCCTTCCAGGGCAGACACTGCCTGCTTCCCCAGATGTGAGGCTCTGAGCTCCAGCTCTGTGCATCCCACTGTCTGCTGGGACCTGGTCACACACCTCTGCTAGAGGGTGCCAAGACTGTCCAAATTCAACCTCGAGCCAGATAACATTCACAGCTGTGCTAATACTGGAACCATTGGCCACTTAGGCCCCTTGACTTACACACTAACTCATTTAATCCGCACACCAACACTGTGGGCCAGTTTCTACCAGCCTCTCCATTTACGGATGAGGAACTTGTCCAAGGAGGCGACAGAGGATGAGATGGCTGGATGGCATCGCCAACTCGATGGACAGGGGTTTGAGCAAACTCCAGGAGATGGTGAAGGACAGGGAAGCCTGGCATGCTGCAGTCCACAAAGTTGCAAAGAATCAGACACGACTGAGCAACTGAACAATAAGAACTTGTCCAAGGTCCCCTGGCTGGTGAACGAACCCAGGCAGTAAGGCACCACGTCTGGAGACGTTTCTGGCTGTCATGTCTTGGGGAGGCAGGGCCAGGCATGCTGCTGCTCCTGAAGGCCCCAAATGTCAACAGTGCCAAGCCCAGCACCCCACTGCCACTGCTGGGCCCCACCCAGTCAATGCAACATCTCCTAAGGGCTTTGAGCTTACCTGCTTCAGACAGAAAGGTTGAAAAAAGTCCCAGAAGCACCTTAGCTAAGTCATAAATGAGACCGCTCACACCCCTGCTCAAAACCCACCAGGCTCTGGTGTAGCAGACCCAGACTCCGAGGTTCCAGCCTCCCTGGACCTCAAGGCTGGGGCTCCCCAGTCACTGAGGATCTGACCTCACCCTCCAATCCCAACCTTTCAGGCTCCACCGTTCACCCAGAGCCTAGATGAGTCTAAGGCCTTCACCTTCCCCAAAGATCTCCCAAGACTTCCCCTACTTCAGACCATCAGCCTTCTTCCTTATACCAGATTATAAACATCCTGGAGGGCCAAGGTCTTATCTGAGATTCTCAAAGCCCTGGCCCTGGGCTGTGTATACAGTAGGTACTCAAAGCGTGTTTTTCAGAAGTGAATGGAAGGAAGAAGGAATGCCAGGAGTCTTCCCTCCCTCTCCCCAGCCAGGCCTGGGGGTGGGGCAGCTGAATCTGGGGGCACAGTGGGGGGCCAATTCCTCTACTTTGGCCCCACCCCAGCTCCACCCTGTTGCTCCACAGTTGGAACTTGAGGCGGGGGTTTATCCCTCTTCGCTGAGCCTGTCTATCCGGTTTGCACTGGAATCAGCCACCTTTTTGGGGTGTAAGATCCCAGCGTCATCAGGGGCAATGGAAGGCAACAGCGGTCACACCCAGGCCCTGTGGTGGGTGCTGGGTTCTGAGACCTGCACTCAACACCCATGAGCTGCTCTCTTGGGAATGAGAATGGCAGCTCTCCCGTTCATAACACCTGTGTGTGCACACACAAACACACACCCATGCCAAGGCCTAAAAGCCCCACCCATGGCTTCCTTACCCCAGTGGGAAGAGGTGTTTCTTTGGGGAAGCCCTGATCCCAGAGCAGGGCACCCTCAGAGGCACAGGTCAAGAAAATTAGAGGAACACGGCAGAGTGCGTTGGGACCCTGACCAGCCTTAAACACACCCCTGGGAGCTCACTCTCCCTGGGAGGCATGCAGCCCCAGGAAACAGCAGCTGGCACTCCCGGGCCACTGTGCCCAGCCCTTAAATGATCTAATTCCAAGTGGTCCACATGACGGGCCTATGCAGTGTGTGATCGGCACTGGCTCTCCTCACTTCTAAGAGGCTAAGCCGTATTGGAAGCCCACCCGTCAGCATGGCCTAGAGGGACCCTAGGTGGCCCTCTGAGGGGAGGAGCACTTTGCTGCTCCCCTTCCCGCCGTCCACCTTCTGGAAGGGAGGCCGAGGCCTAGATCAAAGCAGAACTGAGAGGGGCTAATTACCCCGGATTGGCTTCAGATTGCTAGGTGGCCTTGGAGCTAATAAACCACACTGCGCTCCTTCCGCTTTACAGCCCAGCTCCAGCCCTCCCAGGCCCAGTCTTTGCGGAAGCCCTGTGATCTTGGGAAAAGGACATTCACTTTGCGGGGAGGGGGGCTTAGGAGCAGGTGTGGGGTGGGGGCAATCAAATACCAACCCACACCTTCTCACAAATGCCTCTCCCCACCCACCCAGGCCTAGAACCTGCCAGAAGGAACCATGCATCCCCCCTGTAGGGAACGCCATGTTTTCTTCGGGGGATGATTTGAGGAGGGAGGGGAGAGCTGTAGCCTGTGGCCCCAGGGCTCCAAGGAAGTTGGCATCATGGGAACAGGACTACACTCTGCAGGACTCACTGACATCTCATCCTCCCTAGCCCTAAGCCTCCCCCATAAGCCCAGGGGAGGTAGGTGGGGTGCACGGTTTTATCCCCACATTACAGGTGGGGAAACTGAGGCTGGGAGAGATGGAGGGACTCACCGAGGTCAGAGAGAGATGAGGGGCAAGGAGAGCCCACTGCTGGGCATCCTGCCCTCCTTGCCCAGGAAAGCTGCCACCCAGACCCCATTTCCAAAACCTAGGTCCCAGGGGGCACGGTGGGTGGCACCAAGAAAGCACTGTAGTCCAGGTAAAGGCAACCCCAGTGCCAGCCCCCACCTGCAGGGAGGGCGACACCTTCTGTTCATTTGTTTGCTGCGTGGCACTTAGTTCCCCAACCAGGGATCAAACCCGCACCATTGGCAGTGAGAGCACAGAGTCCTAACCACTGGGCCACTGGGGAGGTTCCTGCAGGAGGGGTACCTCCATGCCCACCATCCACACCCGGCTGGCCCCCCGCTCCCCTTACCTTGTTAAACTGGAAGAGGTCCCTCTTGAGTCTCTCCCTCGCAGGGTCGTGTCCCGGCCTCAGGAACCTCCTCATCTTGTTGTATGCGGCCCCCTGGGGAAAGCGGGGAGCAGCTGAGCACCTGGCGAGGGAGGACCCAGAGCCGGACCCAGCGCCCAGTTTGGGCAGCCTCTCTCCCTGAGCCTGCAGGTGGCTGAGCCCCGGGCCGGGCCGGCTTCACTTCAGCCTGAGCTTCCTCATGGCCCATCCTTGGAGTGCGCCTCCCTAATAGGAGACTAGAGGGAGGGAGCCCTGTACCCGGAGGCCCACAGCCAGTTAACGCTCTGACGCTTGCTCCCAGCCACCTGCGGCCCTCGTAAAGCCAATGGGAGAAGCTGGGGGAGGAAGCCATTTAGCCCAGCTTTATAGCAACAAGCAGGGCCAGAGGCCCTGAGGTTAATTAAGCTTAATAGTTAACCTGTTTTCTGGAGAACCATAAAAGTCTGGCTACCCAGAAAGGGAAATTTCACAAGCCTCTGTCTTCAGAACCGGGGGAAGTGGGAACGCAAAGGCGGTCCACCTGGGCTCACAGATCAGAACCCAGACGGGAGAGGGGAAAGGCCCAGGGGAACTCCCACGGGGGTCAGCACCCCTGCACAGACTCATCCTTCTGACTTCAGGGAAGGCTGGCCAGGGGCTCCGGGCTGAGGCTGCTCCCACCATCCCACCCTACACCGGGGACCCACGCGGGAGCTGGGTCCACCCCCACAGCTGCCGGGGCCTGCACAGCCCCAGGCTTCTGCCCCACCTCCCTGTCTCATCTCTGGCTCTCCCAGGTCCAGCACCCCTGGGCTCTGATGGGATGCGCTGGTTTTCCCACGGGCCCAATGGAGGCTAATCAGGAGAAAAAAACCTGCTCCTAATAAAGAAACCAGCTCAAAGCCCCCAAACCACCCGCCCACCACAGAACGCATTCCCCAGTCCAAGGGGAACTATTTCTGGCTCATCCTTGGGGAAGAGGGTGGGATCATATGGGCTCCAGCTTCCGGCTTCCAAGAGCACAACCTCCCACTGACCACAGGACGCCAGGGCCTGTCCTTGGAAACACAGGGGCTCAGGCCCACCCTGGAAATGGCTTCCCATTTTGGGGGAGCCAGAGAAGGCCCCACTCCTCCAAGGACCAGCAGGCAGTCGGGAAACTCCCAGGTGCCTGCTTGACCCGAGGCCCTGCAGCAGGTTTGGGGAACAAACATGGGAAAGTCCCGCAGGCTTCTGGGAGTGAGAACGGACCGAACGCTGGGCTGCAGTGACCTCCTGGACAAACAGCTGAGCTGGTGGCCAGGCATTCCAGCCGTGGGGGAGGGTGCACCAGCTCATCAGCCGGCTGGCCCGGGCTCCTGGTGGTGCCACTCCCCCTCCCCCGGCCTTGGTCACTGGGTCAGAAGTCAGAGGAAGCCAGGTGGGTCGCCCCGGAGGAGGAGGAGAGGGGCCCGCAGACTCCAGGGCGAGGCTGCCCTGGACTCTGCCCCGGAGACCCTTGTAGGGCCTGTGGGTCAAACGAGGACCCATACAGGCGCAAGGATGACACTGCACAGCCCCGAGGAAGATGTGCAGGTTGGGGGGGGGCGGGGGGGGCGGCCCCACCTGGGACCGGAGGATGGACACTCCATCCACCCAGCTGCCCCTGGGGGGCCCGGATGCCCAGCAGCACTGAAACACACTTGTGAGTTAGAACAAGGTGTACCCGAACTTCATTTTGGGTGTTCACCTTCCAGAAGCCTCCTTGGAAGGTGAGTGGAATATCCCCACTTGGCAGACAAGGAAAGGAAGACCACAGAGGCTGGGCAACTCGTCACATCACTGAGAAGGGATGGACAGAATGCAGATTGCCCCCAGGACTGGTGGATTCCCAACTCCTGGGGCTCTGGGAGGCAGCCAGGGAGGCATACGACAGGACAGAGGATGCCTGGTTATAGCCCCGGGTTCAAAGGCACAGATGCCCATAGACACACTCCCACATGCCTTCAGCTCGGGGCCAACCAGGCAGCGGCGTGGCCACCGGTACGCTGTGGCTGGGCGGCCTTGCCTGCCCCTGCCACTCATTCCACCCCAGGCGGGGGCACCCGCGGCCTGCGGGGATGGAGTCAGGACCTCAGCGGGTACACAATGCATGTGCTCCTCACCCCAACCCACCCTTCAGAGGAGCTCCCAGTACAGAAGCACCGCCCAAGATGAGGCCTAAAGAGCCTTCCCGGTCTCGGAGGAGGACAGCTCTGGGGCGGGCTGGACTCAGCTCCAGGCAAAGCCTTGGCTCCACTCACCCCAGACAAGCAGGTTCTCTGCGGAGAAGCTTCAGGAACCTGGGCCTGCCTGGAGCTTCCGGGGGTGGAACAGATTGCTATCGACTCAACCCAGTCCTGAGCGGGAGAAAAAGACGTCAGAGAAAAAGCCCAGGGCTGGGGATGCGGAGCTAGGGCTCTCAGCTGGGTGGCCCTCGGCAGTCCCTGGAGGCCGAGAACGCTGGTCTGCAGCGAGAGGTGTCCACCTCCAGGGCCTGGCACGGAGCAAACCTGGTCCTAGGACTGCACGACGAGATCCTCTAGCTCGCCAAGCTTACGCCCTGGCGGGGGGGTGTGGCGACTCACAGGGACAGGACATCAGTCGGCGGGCTGGTTTCAGGTAGAGATCAGAGCCTCCAGGAAAACAGGGGAAGACGCTTCGATGGAGGGACCAGGGTGGTCAGCAGGACCTTCCCGGGTCTGGGTCCTTCTGCCTGGGACGCTTTTCCTCCAGACCTCCAGACGCTCTAGCGCCTCCCACCCTTGAGGAGTCCCCCATGGAGCTCTCTGAATGAATGAATGGAGGTGATAATACCTCCACCCTGTCCTGGATGGCGGGAAGCAGTATGCCATGGGAGGATTCGGGGCAGGGCGTGTCAGGTGGCCAGAACAAGCTTGCGTGTGCCTGGGGGGCCCGGGCACAGGCAACAGGAGGGACACCATGGGCCAGAAGGGGGTCCTGGTGGGCGACAGCAAAGAGCTTCAGTTGTCCCCACTGGGAACCCCCTGACAGTCCTGGGCAGGGGCCTGAAGGGGTCCGCCCTCCCCTCCCTAACTACGTCCCTCTCTGCTTGGCCCTCTGACCATCTGCTAGGCCCCCCACGAGTCCCATTCACTCTGGTTTCCATGCTTTTGTCTTCACGATTATCTCTGAAATAACTTTCTTGCCCCTCAGGCAGCATATTGAAAAAAAATCACCTTCCATACAGCACAGGGAACTCTCCTCAACGTTATGGGGCAGCTGGATGAGAAGGGAGTTTGGGGGAAAATGGATACATGTATCTGTACAACTGAGGCCCTTCACTGTTCACCTGAAACTATCACAACCTTGTTAATCAGCTATACCCCAATTTAAAATAAAAGCTTTTTTTTTTTTTTCAATCACCTTCCAAAAGCATCTGTATTTGAACCCACCTTGACTATGCTCACTCACTGTGCTCCCTCAGCGCTGGACTGCACCTCAGGCTAAAATGATGTCTAAAATCACCATGGACTCAGACACCCATTAAGCTCCATGGATGCCCTCCCCCACCTTGTCATGCTGGTCATTAAGCTACTAGGAAAAATCAGAGGCCACCTAAGCGGTCAAAAGCAGGGGATGGGTGAAGGGTGCTCAGCCCCACGACGGAAGCAGACGGTCACAAAAAGGGCAGGAGATGATGGCTGTGGAAACATGTGTCCGATGTATCCGGGAGTCAGGAAGAAACTATTAAAAATATTTACATAAGTTGACAACACACTGGAGGGGTTATGGGATTACCAGCGATGTTTTTCCTCCTTTCTGATTATCTGCCTCCCAGGAAGGGCGATAAGAAGATCACACGGAGGGGGGACCAGGCAACAGTCAGGTGTGAGGACAACCCTGTGCTCACAGCAGGCACTCAGTCCTGTTGGGGGACGATCGCTCCTGCCACCCCTCTACCCCCCTGCCACTGTGGCCCTCGAACGGAGAGCAGAGGCAGGGAGCAGACAGGTGGGTGGAACCAGCTGTGTGACCTCAGGCTTCAGGGGCCCAGTCCGTAAGCTTCAACAGGAAGGCCTGGCGAGCTCTCAGGTGCTGCAGACATCAATGTTGCTTCTGCCACGAGGGAGGTGGGAGAGGAAGCTGGGGCTTCTCCAAGCTGAGGAGCCCCTTGCCACGTCTGATGCCAAGAAGAAAGTCACTCAGGCTCCTCTGTCCATGGAACTCTCCAAGGAAGAATACTGGAGTAGGTTGCCATGCCCTTCTCCGGGGATCATCCCGATCCAGGGCTTGAACTCAGGTCTCCTGCACTGCAGGCAGATTCTTTACCAACTCATTGGGGATGAAAGAGCTCTGAGGGTCCTGGTTTCCTGCACTGGGGGAGCTACTTGGCTGGAGCATGACCCCTGGAGGGGTAGGGGGGGCGGCTTCCTGAGAAGAAACACCTTCTCCATCCGCTGAACTTTCTGAAGACTGCCCAATAGAACTTTCTGAAGGCTCCCAAGAGGAGCCTGGTGGGCTACGGTCCATGGGCTGCAAAGAGTCGGACACAACTGAGTGACTAACACCTTCTTCTTAGCATCAGATGTGGGGGGCACCTTAGCATTTAGGAGCCTCGACTTCCCCCATGTCCCTCACGGTAGACGAGCTCTGATGTGTACGGCGCTCGGTCTCCAATACTGCCCACCACAACCTCTGTCACCAGATCCACCTGGGGGCCACCCTCCCTGCTCTGCCCAGCTCTCTGGCCCCTCGGGGGCAGCCGCTCAGGGCTTAGGGTCTGCCGGCCACGAGGCTTGCCCACCTGGGGCTCATTTGTACCTGCTCTGCCCCGCAGGTCTGTGTCTCGTGCCTGGAGCAGGCCTGACAATCCCCTCCCTTTCACTGCTCCAATCCTCCAACACTACTTCTGGCTTAAAATTGGCCTCCCCTTACCCCAATGCCCACCCTGGGAAAAAAAAAATAGAGCCGCCTACTTGGCCAGATGTTGGTTGATTAGTCGCTAAGTGGCGTCTTTTTTGCGACCCCAGGGACGGTGGCCCACCAGTCTCCTCTGTCCATGGAATTATCCAGGCAAGAGTACTGGAGTACGTTACATTTCCTTCTCCAGGGGATCATCCCCATCCAGGGATCGAACCTGCCTCTCCTGCATTGGCAGGTTTTGTTTTGTTTTGTTTTGTTTTACCACTAGCCACCTGGGAAGCCCGCCTACTTGGCCACAGGCTAGTAAAATCCCACCTGGTCTTCTCTTCCCATCCTCTGCTCAGATCCTGCATGGGTGGGGGACCCACACACACCTGCTGAAGGCAGAGAGGAAACACACACGTGGGGGTGGGCTTGTCTCGGCTCCCTGCCCTAAGCAGCACTTCTGATTGTGTCACAGGAAGAAGGGGGTTGGTTCTCATAACAGACGGCTCGTCCCACGCTGGCATGGTTTGGGGCACCTGGGCTCATTTATCCCCAGGAAACAAAGGCTTGACCAAGCTGTGCCAGCCTGTCCTGGAGGTGTGCGATGGGCCAGCCCCCCCTAGAAGGTCCCTCCATGGCCTGGGCTGCTGGGAGAGGCTACCTCTGGAAGCAGCGCTCTGGACACCTGGGGCCCACGGGAAAGAAGGCTCCTGGAGCTGCGGGAACATGTGTCCCCTGTTCACAGTCACTGGGAGCACCTCTGGCATGGGGCGCAGCCCCGGCTCAAGCCAGCTCCCCAAGCCTGCTGCTGCTGAAACCACCCTCCCTTCCCCGACATCCTGTGTGAGGCCTGCGCAGGGCTTTGGCCTCTGTCTGCAGGGTGTGAGCACGCCCCTGCACCTCCCACCCCGGGGAATGGTAAGGCAGGGCTCTAAGCGCCCGGGGCAGCTGCTGACCCCTCCGGCATCTGCCCGTGCCAACTCAGATGCCCACGGCTGCTCTGCTGGCGCCTGAGTTGTCCTGGGAAACCCAATCCCCCAGAGGAAACAGGCAGTCCCTGGCCAGCAGCTTAGCAACCAAACCTTGGCTCACAGGGCACCTCTGTGGAGGTGGGACTAAACACAGGAGGCGGCAGCCACAGTACTGCCGTCACTGCTGTTGTTGGGCAATAAAAGCGACGGAGAGGGAACTGTGGCCAGATGCTGCTTGAAGCACTCGATGAGCATCCTCTCATGTAATTCTCCCAACTACTTATGAAACAGCTAATTCTGAGCGCTAGCAAGCCTGAGAGGAGTCCAAGTCCCAACCTGAACTCCAACCAGACTGCAGAGCGTCCGCTCAGTTCAAGCCTCGCTCCCAGGACAAAGGGGCTCCCCAAGAGCCCTTGCTCTCCCTGGCTGGTTCCAGGTCAGTCACCACCCCCTTCCGCCACACTGTCCATCCCAAGGAGCCACAGGCCAGTCCTCCAGCCCTGGGCGGGCCCTCCTGCAGGGTGCGGGGGTGGGAAGTCGGATTGCCTGCGTCTTTTCACATCCCCATTCAATTCTCACCTGCAATCTAACCCCAGCCTCCCTCCAAGTGACAGACTGGGACTGGCCAATTACGGGAAAAGCAAAGCCATTCTTCGGAGAAGACAGACTTGCCTGGGGTGAGGGTGGGTAAGCTGCCTGGTTCATCCCATCAAGCTCCATAACATGACCTCCGACTTGCCTAAAACTTGAAAGGCCAACCCATGGAGCTTTCAGAATATGTCAGCCCCAGGATGGACCTGCCTCACCTTCCATGGTCCTATCTCCAGTGCTTAGAGCCCTGACGCACGAAAGTGAAAGTGAAGTTGCTCAGTTGTGTCCGACTCTTTGCAACCCCACGAACCATAGCCCACCAGCCTCCTCCATCCATGGGATTCTCCAGGCAAGAATACTGGAGTGGGTTGCCATTTCCTTCTCCAGGGGATCTTCCCGACCCAGGGATCAAACCCAGGTCTCCCACATTGCAGGCAGACGCTTTAACCTCTGAGCCACCAGGGAAGCCTCCCTGACACATGAGAGGCACTGAATTTTATTTAAAGAACTCCCTCACTTCCCATAGGGCTTCCCCAGTAGCTCACTGGTAAAGAATCTACCTGCAACACAGGAGATGTGGGTTCCATCCTTGGGTCAGGAAGATTCCCCTGGAGGAGCACATGGCAACCCACTCCAGTATTCTTACCTGGAGAATCCCCTTGGACAGAGGAGCCTGACGGGCTACAGTCCATAGGGTCCCAAAGAGTCAGACACGACTGAGCAAGGCAAGGCACCTTCTGTAAGCCTGTGCACATGTGTGACCTTTTTGATGAAGCCCACCTTGACCCCTTTCTAAAGTTGCAACCTGCCTCCCTCCCAAGGGGTTTCAATCCCCCACCTCAGTTTTTACTCTACAGCTCATATTGCCTTTTAGCAGATTATTTATTACCTACACTTATTCCTGGCCACTCAAGATTCCCATCCTTTAGAACAGGAGTCCTGTGACAGCCGAGATCTTTGCTTGGTGCAAGGATTACGCCTGGTTTCTAGAACACACCGCACATACAAGACACTAACAAATACCTGTTGAATAAATGAACAGCTGGGACTGAATGGGGATCAAGTAGGCAAACATGTTCTCCAGGTAGGAGCCACTGATCCCAAAGAGCACTGGGCTGGGGCCCCAGGGGAACTTCCTGTTCTCAAGTCCCTGGCCAAGGCCAGGCCATGCACACACTACGCCTGATGTGGGGCGGGGAATACCCTCAAAGCCCCTGTCTTAGCCCGAAGTTTCAGGAGACCCGGCTCCTTGGCAAGGAGAGCCAGCAATAACTTTACTAGAATCAAACAGTCCTGCGCCCAGATGTCCCCCTCATCAAACGCTGGGAACACTGAGTCAGGTGTCTTGAGAAAAGTCTCCGGTCTCTGCTGGATTCCTGAAGGGTAGAGTCAGGTGCCTAGCTGCTTCCCTGTCCCCACGCCCAGAGGAGCCTCTCCTAGCTCAAGAATTCACTGTGGCTCCTGGGGAGGGGAAGGAATGGGGTGACTCCTCTGAGGACCAGTTTCCTCTGAGAGGCAGGGGGCGGGGAGAGAAGGCCACCTCCAAGGGAAGTGGACAAAGGTCCATGGGGACAGCCCACAGGGAGGGGAGGCTCTCCCAGGGAACCCTGGGGAGCCGGGGCTGGAGAAGGGCAAACAGTACTGGTGGTCCCATGGAGACCCCATCTTCTGTCCCACACCCTACTTCTTCCTGCAAAGGACTTCAGAGCCAGGGAAAACAACGTTGCCAGAGACCTGCCGAGCCTCGGGCCAGGAGGAGCCCTGATAGAACTATCGCCCAAGTGAGATAAGAAGGCCTCTCTGGGCTGAGTACTCAGGATAAGTGGGTCCAGGCAGCCAGTGCCACTCAAAGCAGCCAACCCAGGGGCAGAGGCCATGGGCCTCCTGGGCCTTCACCGGGCCCCTGATTTGGGTGTCTCAAAAGCTGCGGCTGACATGTCTGGGAGGACCCTTCTACGAATGCCACATTGCCCCTGACTCCCACCAGGGATGCACAATGTCTCCAGTGGGGTAGACGGCAGGGCACAGGCTAATGGCAGAGGATCCCACCCTTCCCAGCTCTATGCACCACCTTCTCTATAGGAGGGAGGGTCCCGGGGCCAGGAAGCCCTGAGAGGATATATCTCTTCCCCGAATGAGGTTGATGGAACGCACGACGAAGTTCAGAGAAAAACCTCCTTAATGGCAACAGAGCAGCCCAGGAAAGCGCTCCCCTGCCCACTGACCCCACCCACCCACCAGGGTGCAGAATGTGTAACAGTCAAGCCCTCTCCCAAGCACAAAGCAGAGGAGATTAGATTGTACACATACACACTCCCCCCAGGAAAGGCTGCCCCAGCTGGGGTCTGGCCATCAGGCCTCACTCCCAGCTTTTCTAAGCAGCAGCAGAAATACCGAGGGCCACTGGAACCGAAGTGAAGTTAGAAGAGACCTCAGCCCTCCAAGAAGCAACAGCCTCATTCTCAAAGTTCTCATTCTCCAGAGGTTTTCAAAAATCGGGATTTCTGGACAGAGAAGCCAACTGCCCTCATGACCCATCAGGGCTCAAAAGGCCCCGGCATCTGCCCTAAGGCTTGCTGCAAGTGACCGCATGGCTTTTATGCTTCGTGGGGAGGCTAAGCAGCCCACCCTCACTTGGCGCCGGCCAGGACCAGGTGTTTATGATATTTTCCATCCTCTTGTCAACATCTGTAAAAACAAGGCTCACCGGGGTTTGGCATGGTTAAATAACAGAGTCAAGGTCATGTAGTGAAAAATCAGCATGGCACAATTCAAAACTATACCTGAGTCTGGAAAAACACTAAAAACCTTACTGAGGGCTTCCTGATTGTTCAGTGGTAAAGAATCCACCTGACGGAGACACAGGTTCAATCCCTGGTCTGGGAAGATCCCACGTGATGCATGGCAACGAAGCCCATTTGCCACAACTATTGAGCGTGTGCTCTTGACCTCGGGAGCCGCAACTGCTAAGCCCACTTCTGCAGCTATTGCAGCCTGTGTACTGTAGAGCCCGTGCTCCGCAACAAAAAGTCACTGCAACAAGTCTGCACACCACAGCTAGAGAGTAGCCTCCACTCGCCACGACTGGAGAAAAGCCCACGCAGCAGAGAAGACCTGGCACAACCACAAAAGAAAAAGAAAAAGCAAGCACTACACCTGAGGCAAGACTGCGAAACAAGAGGGACATTTTTCCCTCTTATTTCACTCTTTCTAAAATGCTTCATTTGCCCCAGGGAGCTCCTATTACCTTTAAAATTTTTGAACCTATTACGGGTTATCTGGGATTAAGACACTTTTTAAACACTACTAAGAAGTTGGGTTTCCCTTGTGGCTCAGCGATAAAGAATCCACCAGCCGATGCAGAACACATGGGTTTGATCCCAGGGTCTGGAAGATCTCCTGGAGAAGGAAACAGCAATGCACTCCTGTATTTTTGCCTGGGAAATCCCATGGACAGAGGAGTCTGGCAGGTTACTGTCCACGGGGTGGAGAAAGAATCCAACAGGACTTAGCGACTAAACAATGACAAAGGACTAAGTTACTAAATTAATAAAATTATATTAATCTGCTGCGAAAGGGGATGCTTCTTTGACTCAGAGAAGATTAGCGATGCAGGATGACCCAGGCCTTGCAAACAGCTGCCCAGGGGCTCCCACCGAGACTGGCCCCATCTAACTTTAGAGAAGAGCAGCAGGCACTCGAAGCACCCATTTTGGTTTGAGTCCTCCCTGACCAAAGTGAGCACTGTGGGCAGATGGTTGAAGAAAACCAAATCCAAATGCCCTGTGCATATTATAAAGCAGCTGGCCCATCTCTTCCAGGACCATTCCCATGCTTCAGCTCACAAAGCTCAGACGGTCTTCCTCAGGAGCCACTTCTGCGCTGGGCTCTCGGCTGAGCTGGGCCAGGG
>SJYC01113910.1:0-22919 GCA_006408675.1 Madoqua kirkii | reverse complement strand
CTGGAGTGGGTTGCCATTTCCTGAACTGAAAGTATAGCTTGCACATTAAAAAAAATAAAGGACATCAGAGTTTTTAATGAAAGGTAACATTGTTCTACGAATACCCCCAACCCTATTCCACAGACACCATTAATTTTTTGTCTTCAGTTCTTCAGGCAGTAACTTCCATGTATGTAAAAGTATGCTTATATTGCTATTTATTTAGCATCTAAAAACACTGTCTATTGACTTTATGTTATGACTAAAGTGCTACTACCTCCACAGGTAGTCTACCTTTCCCTCCACACAGGTCTACCACTATTTGTGGTTATTCTTACGGGATAATGTAATGATTGTCTTCAGTTCTTCAGGCAGTAACTTCCATGTATGTAAAAGTATGCTTATATTGCTATTTATTTAGCATCTAAAAACACTGTCTATTGACTTTATGTTATGACTAAAGTGCTACTACCTCCACAGGTAGTCTACCTTTCCCTCCACACAGGTCTACCACTATTTGTGGTTATTCTTACGGGATAATGTAATGATATGTGCTTAGTCACTCAGTCGTATCCTACTCTTTTTGACCCCATGGATGGTAGCCCACTAGGCTCCTCTGTCCATGGGGAGTCTCCAGGCAGGAATACTGGAGTGGGTTGCCATGCCCTCCTCCAGGGGATCTTCCCAACCCAGGAATCGAACCCAGGTCTCTGGCATAGGAGGTGGATTCTTTACTGGCTGAGCCACCAGGGAGCCCTAATGTTATGAGTTAACCTTTATTTATTTTTTTTACCCCAAAAAAGTATTTAATGATTTCCCCATTTGGTAAAATGAAGATCTGGGAGCTCCTACTGGCTTTCAGCTTCTGCCATTTCCCTCCATCTTCCAAACAATTAATAAGAGTCAAATGAGTTGTAATAATTTTACAGCAGACATATATCAAAGAAAACTCAGGGGCTAAGCTCTGAAATCTGACAGTGGAATGTGAATGCTTTTTATGAAAAGAATTGAGAAACTTCTTTTATCCTAATACCAGCCAAATCATGGGATTGAACACAGTCAATGCCTAGGTTGCAGGGCTGGGACTAGGCCTTGGTCACAAAATTTAAGGTGGCGCCCAAAACTCAGTAGTCAAGACAGTTACTATTTTGATGTAATACTTTAAAAACAAAAATTAATGCAAAAAAATGAAAAAACAGTCCAGAAGGAAGAAAATAAAGGCATTTAGAAATAAAGATAGGCTCAGGAGAATGAGTAGAGGAAAAAAGATAAAAACATGTTTTGTTTTTTTGCTTTCACTGTGCCATGTGGCACATGGGATCTAGTTTCCTGACCAGAGTTTGAACCTGTACCCCCTGAAAAGGGAGTGCAGTCTTAACCACTGGATGGCCAGGCAAGTCCCCCAAAATGTTTATATTTGTACCCCACAATTAACGGTGGTCTGTGCCTCTTTCTATAGCATCTATGATTACATAGGTTGTGTATTAGATCTGAAAAATGTTCAGATGAGAGAGGAAAATGTGCCTCCTCGATTAGGAATGTGTGTGTGTGTGAGTCATTCAGTTGTGATTCTTTGTGACCCCATGGACTATAGCCTACCAGGCTCCTTTGTCCATGGAATTTTCCAGGCAACAGCACTAGAGTGGGTTGCCATTACCTTCTCCAGGGGATCTTCCCAACCCAGGGTTCGAACCAGGTATCCTGCATTGCAGGCAGATTCTTTACCATCTGAGCCACCATGGAAGCCACTACATACTCTTGGGGTGCTTACCACACTTTGGCTTCAAGACTTGCAAACTAATGCGATGTTGAATTAAGAGACAGAATTTTTGTGTCTTTAAATGTGACTGGAGGGGAGGGGCCAGCAGATGAGTTTTCTTATTTGCTCAGAACTCCGTGCATTTTCAATGTAGTTTTCTTCCCTTGCTCTGTGCACGCCTGTTGGTCCAAGCAGCACCGGTGCTTTGAATAAGGGTCAGCAAAGGGGTCACCCTCCAGATTATTCCCTTCTAGCAGAGAGGAGGAAGCCTCCGGCCCCCTATCCACCACTGAATCGCTGCAAAACCCTGAGCTTCCACAGACAGCTGCAAATTCCTCTCCCAGGAGCTGCCAAGCTTCTGGGGTTGCCATGGTCCATGGGAGCGAAATGCTGGCCGCCCTCCGCGGCACCAGCCCGGAGCAGGCTGGTGATGCCTTTCCTCCAGTTCCTTTCAAAAGCTTTTAAAGGAGATCCCGGAGAGGGGGGTGGGGGATGGGAGGCCCAGGACCTTAACCAGGGCTTCAGTGCAAGCGGCTGGGGCGAATAAAAGGCTTTTCTCAAAGTAATAGTGCAAGTGTCGGGCTTCCGTCTTTCCCTGGAGGGAAAGGGAGAGCAGAGATGGTTCTTTCCAAGCTTCACCTGCTGTAGGCAGCGCCTTTCAGCGTTTCCCGCAGAGATTCCTCATCCCGAGTCTTCCCTGGAGGGCAAGGAGGGCAGAAGAGGGTGCTCCTGAAACTTAGTCAGCTGTCGGCCACGGCTTGTTTCAAAGGGTTTCTCACCCTGGGGTCTAGGAAAAAAAAAAAAAAAAAATCAGCTCTAAACCAATCGGCTGTGTGATCAGGCTGAATGGATCTATCGGGTGTGACTTGCAAATTCTGGGCACACTTTCAGAAAATGGAGAGTGAAGCGAGATGATGAGAAGCCCCTTAGTCCAGGCCTCACGGGTTTCCCCGGTACCTTTCTCCCCGTCCCGGTCCTCTTTGGGATCTGAGGGCGGGACGGCGGGGGCGCCGGGAGTCTGGGGGTTCGCCTCCAGCCGCGGCGGGTGCAAACAAAGAGGAGGCGGTGTGTGTGTCTGAGGGGGAGTTTGGGCCCGACGCGGGTTGCGGGGTGCCGGCGGCGAGGTTCGGGACGCGGGGCTGGCCGCGGTGGGCGCGGCGGCGGAGCGCGCTGGGAGGAGCCGCAGCGGCGTCTTCTGCAGGCGGCGCGCGCCCTCCCGGCCCCGCGGCGGCGCGTCACGCTCTCCCCCGCCCGGAGCCGACGAGCCGGGAGGCGGGAGGCGGCGGCCGCGCGGCTGCTGCTGCTGCAGTGGGGCAGGTGGTGGCGACTGGCGGCGACCAAGGCGGCGGTGAGTGGGGCGCGGCGCGGGCCCTCTCCCCTTCCCCACCCCCTCCTCACCTTTCCCTTCTTTCCCTGCCCGACCGGCCCCTGCCCGCCCGGCTCGGGGTCGGGGGGACCGGCCCCGGCATCCAGGAGGGAGGACCGAGTCTCGCGCGCCGGGCCATCCCCGTGGGGCCGCGGGGGGTCCCGGAGAGATGGCCCTGGAGGCCAGGGCTCCCTGGGGGTGCTCTCCCCGGGGCCAGAAAGTGGCCGGCCCCGTGAGCGCCGAGCCCGGCCTTCCCTTCCTCCGCCCGCCTCAAGATGGAGCTTGGACTCCTTGCCCCTGCGCCGCCCGAGGCGCCTCTCCCTCCCCGACGCCCCTCTGCGCTCCCCTCAGTCCTGGGGCGGCGGGCCGGACCCCCGGGGGGCCGAGGCCCAGCGGGACCTGTTGCCCCGGCGGTCACCTGAGCCTTCCTCGGGCCCTTGGCAGCGGTGCCGCGAGCCGGCATGGAGGGCACCCTGGCCGTGGCCTCCGAGGCGGGCGCCGGCCGGCGGGCTGGCCTCGCTGGCCTGGGGCCCGGCCGGCCGTGGCTTTTGTCCCCCACCCCACCCCCACGAATGGGACCGCGATTCTTGGAGAAGGTGGATGACAAGATTGACAGGGATTTCCGAAATAACACCGCTGCGCCGTAACCTGAACCTTCTGCCTCGTCAGGGGATTGGCCCCGGAGACAGATGACACTTGTTCAGAGGCTGTTTTCAAAGCAGAGCCTCCTGATTCCCCTCCTTTGGAGGTCCTGTGCTTCAGAAATTGTGGGTTTTGATCCGCGGAGAAACCCTGAACTCCGCTGTTCTCCACTTCATGTGGCTTTTCCATCTGGCAGCGACGGAGCACCACCCCTTCCTCCCTTCCCAGCCCCACCTCTTTGGTATGAAGAAATTACACGTTAAGTCTGTAATCCTTTAGTTACCTGTTTTTAGCAAAACCTGGGCGCCAATTAACGTGTTTAAAAAGGAGGGTGGAGGAAAATACACGCTGCTTTTTTTGGTGGTTGTTGGATTCAGCAGTCTTGCCTTCTTCCTGTTTCAGGTTAGGACAGTTCCTGGCCGGTAAGAGCTCAGGACTAGTGTTAACTGCTGCTGCTTTTATGGTTGTGGTTCTGGTTAGTGGTTTTTTCCCCCCCTTTGATTAGTACTGTTACCTATAGTATGTACACGACCAGAGACCAGGTCTGTTAGGATTCGGGGTGTAATAATAACCTTTTGCGAGAATCCTCAGGTATATGTTGCTCCTCAGCTTTGGGGCATTTTTCTCTGGAAATATTAACATTTATTGAGGGCTTCCTGTGGTCAAGCTCTGGGCAGGGTGTTTATGTGTTTTGTCTCAATTAACCTAGCCCAGTGATGGTGCTATTATCCCATTTTACAGAAGAGGCATGGAAAGGTCAGGAACCTTGCTCTGGGTCACATAGCTGATAAGTGGTAGTGTCAGGATTTAAGCTCCGGTATTCTGACTCCTGTGCTTGGTAATTGGTATAGTGAGTCTCCTGCAAGGAGCAGGTCTGCCCTCCTGGAAGCAAAGACAGTGGGTGACTGCTTGGCCAAGGGCTGGTCCTGAGTTTCTGAGGTTCAGAGAAAGTGGTAAGGTACAGCTTAGGCTTCTCACTAGGCCTAGTTCAAAAGGGTGAACAACAAACTGGGTGGACCCTGTGAAGGTATGCTGTCTAAAGATAAAGATCGCCCATCCCTCTTTTTTTCCCCCCAAAAATTGCTTAAGTACTTACTTGTGCTTCAGTGAGAGAGATGTAGGCAGATGTGGTTTCTGTTCTTTGTAAGTTATAAGTTTGGAATTTGGTGCTTTTCTCATTTACGTTTAAAAAATTTGTTTAACCTATTATCAAACATTAAGTCTGTCCCATCCCTTGTGATCTGTGAATGCGTATGAACTTAAGCAAGTAATGTTTGACTCTTGCTTTTAAGTTTTGTCTCTGTTGGGATTCCAAACCCAAATCATGATGTGTAAGAGGTGGCTTGGTCCTCCTGTGCTTCGCAAAATAGTAGGCACTTTTGAATTTGTCATATATTGGCTGCCTGTTCTTCATTATTTATTACAGATGCATTTCTGTTCTTCCCAGAGTTTGTATCTATCTCAAGCTATTGTGTATGTGTGTATGTATACATATGTATATGATACATATCTATATGTATATTTCAAGGCCTTGACTTTCACTTTATAGTACCCTCTACAGAATTCTGCAGAGTCCCGTGTGTTCAGTCAATATTTATTATTCAGTTAATTGAAAGTATGAGGTGCATAAGTTTCAGGATTTTTTAAATTTTTTAATGTTTACTTATTTGGCTGTACCAGGTCTTAGTTGCAGCATGTGAGATCTGGTTCCCTGACCAGGGATGGAACTGGGTCCCCTCCGTTGGAAGTACAGAATTTTAGCCACCGGACCACCAGGAAAGTCCCAGGACTGGTTTTATAGAAAAAGACAAAACAAAACAAAGCTGAAGGTAGTGTAGTAAAGTCATAGGAAGTGGCTTACTATTTGTTAGCATTAAAAGAAAACTTTACGCAATGTTAACTAAAATGAGCCTTTTACCTCATATAACTTTCCACTTTTTCTGAATTATCAGCTTCTTCTTCCTTGTACAAATGAGGTGGGAAATCGATTGTTTTTCTCTAATATAAAGTGTGGACACTGTTGTAATCACTGCAAACCAGTTATTTCTCTTTTTCAGTATTTTTTTGTAGTGTGTGGTAGTCTCCCCAGAGGGAGTTTGTGGGCCTGTGGTGCACCTGTACATGGGTTGTACTGAGGTCTCATTTGGAGTTCAGTCAGCAGGTATTTATTGAGCACCAGCTGTGTGCCAGTTGCTGTTCTGGGTGCTGGTGATAACAGCAGTAAATAAAACGGAAAGCCCTGTTGTTGGAACTCCCTTCAGGTAGGGGAGGCAGACAGTAACCATGTTAATACAATTTATTGTATGTTGGAAAGTGATAAATATTTGGACTAAATACTGCAAGTTTTGGAGACAAGAGATAGGGTAATGGAAATTCTAGATAGGATGATGGGAGGAGACCTTGCTGAGAAAATGGCTTTTAAATAGAGATCTAGATGAAGTGAGGGAATGTTGATCCCCGAGGGAAGATCAGACCAGAGAAATCAGTTTCAAGAGTCCCGAGGCAGGAGCTTGTGAGGGGCTAGATAATTTAAGGCTGTAGATAACTTAAGGTTGTAGTCCTTAAATATGTATTAAATACATATGTATTAAAATATTAATTTATTTTTAACATTTATCTTTGTTTATGTACATATTTGTCTGTGCTAGGTCTTTGTTATGGAATGGGGGCTCTAGTTCGCTGACCAGGGATTGAACCAGGCCCTTGCTCTGCGTTGGAAGCTTTGGAGTCTTAGCCACTGGACCACTAGGGAAGTCCCTAAAATATTTTAAAGTAGTGAAAGATAAAGAATTTTGTGCCATGACATTAGCGATTTTGTTGAAGAAAAAGTTGAAGATGTGGGGGAAGTAAAGAATTTCAGTAACTTGCCTTAAAGGCCACACAGCCAGTGAATAGAGAACTAGAAATTGAACCTTAGTTTATTATTATTTTAAGCAATGCACAGATTATATTGGCAATGAAACCTTAAGTAAGTGGCTGGCAGAAAGGCCAGACCAGTACTTGATGTTCAGACTTGCTGTTAAGAATATACTTTCCTGTTTGTATGCAGGATTTTTGCTCAGCCCTGGGAGACCTTGTAACTGACATTTACATATATTGCGCTTTCCTGGAATTATGCTCCTGGCAGAAAAGCCTTCCTTTTTAGTCTTAAAAGATTCATGATTCAAAATTTGTGTTTGATATAAGCCTTTAAGTGTCTTCAATCTTAATTGGAAGGCAGTGATGGTATTACTCTCAATATGAATTTTTTAGATGACTGTTTAGGGAGGTTCTAAACTAATATAGCATCTTATATATGTATTTTAATATACATAATGTATGTTTCCCATGTAAATGGAACTCAAGGAATCCATATGCTTTAAATCAGCACTTGAGTTACAATGCACTTTTAAGGGAAAACATATTGACTGATGGTACTGTATAAGAATTTCAAGAGTGACCTCTTCAGATTTCAAATCGGGAACAGAAGAGCCTTTTTTTTTTTTTTTTTTTTCTGGTGGATTGGCAGACTGTAATTAACCAACCTTGAATTTGGCTAGGACATCTGGGTTAATATCCTGGCCCTGGCACCAAGTACCAAGGAATCTTGGCCACATTTAGTAAAGAGTTTTTTTTTTTTCAGATCTCCATCTGGCACTTACAGAAAGACAGATTCCACTAGCACTAACTCAATGGGTGGGTCTGTTTTTTTGATTGTCTGTCTTATGGTGGTTCAGCAAGGCAATCTTAAAAGAAGTCTTCGAAAAATAGTAGTCCTATTACAGAATCCCTATTGGGAACCGTTTCCTGTATCTCTTTCCCTGGGGAAGTATACTCTCATCTGCCTCTTCTTAGGAATCCTAATGAGATTGCAGACAGGCATTTCGCTGCCCTAATGTTTTATATAAGCATAACAGTCTAATATACTTCTGACTTGAATTAAGTAGTTTGGTATTTGTATTCTCTTTTGCTTACTTATGTCTAAGTATAGATTGGATTAGATCCCAGTTTTACCTCTGCCCATTTTTTACCCTTAAAATTGCCAAGTGCTTGTTTTACTGTATCTTTTCTGAAGTTAAAGGCCTGAAGATCCAGATGTTCAGGACGTGCAGATCATCCAAAATTTGGGTTTGATGTAAAGCGGAAGACAACTTTAATAGATTTTTTCCCCCCTCCCTGGTTCTACAGATCCCTAGTCAAGTAGAACACTAAAATATTTGGCATACTTTTTTCCCTGTCTTCTCAGGAAAGATGAGATATTAGGAAAATTTTCTTTAAAATATTTCAATCAAATCTTTTGATCTCCTGCCTTCTTTCTTTATCTGGTTTCCTCCGTAGAATGATTTCTTTCTGGAGACATTACATTCTAGTAACTTAAGACAGGAAGGAAGACTCTACTTTTCCAGACTATAGAAAAATAAACTTTATAGGCAGTGTAATTTTATTTTATTTTTTTTACAGCTTAAGTGAAAGAAAACTTTTTATCACTAAGTGTTTTTTCACACATGGGTGACTGGAAAAAAGTATATTGCTAATTTCTGTTGTAAGGCGTATGTGACTTGCTTGAGTTTCGACGTTGAGATTCTAGAATCAGTCAAACTTAGATTAAAAAAAAATGTTTTCTAGTGAAGTGATTACTTTTTGAGGTTCTTGGGTTTATTTTCACCTTGCATCGCAGTTTTACAAGGACCTTTGCATTTTAATAACATACACTGCTGCTACTGCTGCTAAGTCGCTTCAGTCGTGTCCGACTCTGTGCGACCCCATAGACGGCAGCCCACCAGACTCCACCGTCCCTGGGATTCTCCAGGCAAGAACACCGGAGTGGGTTGCCATTTCCTTCTCTAATGCATGAAAGTGAAAGTGAGGTCCATCAGTCGTGTCCGACTCTTCTCGACCCCATGGACTGGAGCCTACTAGGTTCCTCCGTCCATGGGATTTTCCAGGCAACAGTAATGGAGTGGGATGCCAGCACCTTCTCCAAATAACAGACACTAGCCATCCTTTAATATGTAGTTTCAGTGCATAAAATATAAACGCACATATTAAAAGACAGAGAAAAAAGGCAAATTTTCCATAATCCTACTGCCCAGAGAAAATTATTTCAGTGTTTTGGAGTATATCCTTCTAGCCTTTTTCTTTATACTTAAAAAATGTCTTATGGCTGGCTCTGTATTTATATATATAAGTGAAGTTGCTCAGTCGTGTCCGACTCTTTGCAGCCCTGTAGACTGTAGCCCGCCAGGCTCCTCTGTCCATGGGATTCTCCAGGTTATAAATATTTTAATATTTTTATATATTTGGTTTTGGCTGTGCTGGGTCTTTGCTGCTGTGCGGGCTATGCTCTAGTGGTGGTGCGCAGGCGTCTCGTTTTGGTGGCTTCCCTTGTTGAGCACAGGCTCTAGGGTGCGTGGGCTCTAGAGCACAGGCTCATTAGTTGTGACACAGGGATTTAGTTGCTCCTGAGCATGTGGGATCTTTCTGGATCAAGGATGGAACCCGTGTCTCCTGCATTGATAGGCGGATTCTTTACCACTGAACCACCAGGGAAGCCCTGTGCTTCTGTCTTGACGTAATTAAGTGTAATATTTCCACAGGAAATATTCTCAGCGCACCAACATGAGGGGAATCAGGACTATTTTAAGTTTGAGGAACGACCCTGGTGGTCCAGTCACCTGGCATATTTTGCAAATGGCTAGATTTATTATAGTAAAGCTTTTCAGGTGAATGTGACCAATCAAAAGTCTCTTGTGTGGTAGGAGAAAACCCCAGAAATACTGATTTATCAAAAATCTCTTGAGAGCTGTGAGGACTCTGTGCTGGGTATAAGCAGCTGTCTCACCAGGTGAGGCAGCTAACAGTGGGCCAGTTAGAGACTAAAGCGGAGGCGTGCTGGGGCCCTGGAAGACAGTCCGTTTCACATGGCTTGTTGTTGTTTGGTCCCTAAATCATGTCCAACTCTTTTGTGACTCCATGGACTGTAGCCTGCCAGGTTCCTCTGTCCATGGGATTTTTCTCTGTGTGTGTGAGAGAGGATTAAGGAAGCTTCCAACCAGTCAGTCCTTAAGGAAATCAACCCTGAATATTCCCTGGAAGGACTGATGCTGAAGCTCCAATAATTTGACCACCTGGTGTGAAGAAATGACTCATTGGAAAAGACCCTGATGCTGGGAAATATTGAGGGCAGGAGGAGAAGGGGGCAACAGGTTGAGATGGCTGGATGGCTTATTTGACTCAATGGACATGAGTTTGAGCAAACTCTGGGACATAGTGAAGGACAGGGAAGCCTGGAGTGCTGCGGTCCGTGGGCTTGCAAAGAGTTGGACACGACTGAGCGACAGAACAGTGACAACAAAGTGGGGAGTAGCTCTTGTGTTTGGGGTTGATGGAGATGGAGGGTCTCTAGGCAGCGATGCGTTAGAGAAGACATTCTAGGCTGGATTGGATCGAGCAAAGGCAGAAAGGGTAGCCTGCTGAGATCAGAGCAGATAGACAGTCTACTGCTCTGTGCTTTGAGGGCAGGTAATAGGAAATAAAACTAGGACGTCTGGGTTTGCATCAAGGAGAGGCTTCCCTGCTCTGAGCAGGAGTCCCTTTTATTGGTCTGTAGGTCCGTGGGGTCGAAATGAGGCAGACACGACTGAGCACAACACAGCAGCATTTTTGTAATCATTTAAGTTTTTTTTTTTTGCAAGTCTTTCTTATGATGATTGCTCAAAACTATCTGGTTGTAGGTGGTAAATAGGAAAACTTCTGGGTATTTGTTGTTCAGTCACTCAGTCACGTCTGACTCTTTGTGACTCCGTGGACTGCAGCACTCCAGGCTTCCCTCTCCGTTACCAACTCCTAGAGCTTGCTCAGACTCATGTCCATTGAGTTGTGATGCCATCCAACCATCTCATCCTCTGCCGTCCTCTTTTCCTTCAGTCTTTCCCAGCATCAGGGTCTTTCCAGTAAGTCAATTCTTCGCATCAGGTGGCCAAAGTATTGGAATTTCAGCTTCAGTGTCAGTCCTTCCGATGAATATTCAGGGTTGATTTCCCTTAGGATTGACTGGTTTGATCTCCTTGCAGTCCAAGGGACTCTTGAGAGTCTTCTCCAGCAGCCAATCCCAGCTCTGTTATTACTTTGTTACTTTATTCACTTCATGTTAATGATTTCTGGAAGATCTGGTTCAAACTAATAACCTCTAGAACTTAGTTTTCTCACCTCTGAACTGGGGATAAAAGGAATTTCAAATAGTCATCATGATGATTAAATGAATTAATATCTGTTAAACAGTATCCGAACTCTTCTGTCCCCTTTGATCCCTTCTGTCTTCCTGCATGCCCATTCCTAAAGGAAGTCAGGGTTTAGCACCTCAGTTTTCTTCTCTCATGTAAGTTGAATAGGGGAAAACCCACTTCTACTAGTCTGGGAAATGAAAACCTTATTTCCTGCCATGTATAGAAAATTACTTTGAGTCGGAGTGCCTGGAGTGCCTTGCCACTGTCTAAGGGCACATTTTTAGACAACAGCTTGCAGTGATGAACTTTAATTTATGAGGAGCTAAATATTTCGCATGGGGTAGGAACTCGTGCTTCTCATGTCAGAACTTGTGCCTTGCCAAACCTCAGGCCCTTTTATGTTTGTCAGTTTGATTTCCCACTGTTTAACTCAAAGGAGTTTCTTTGTAAGATCTGATAGAACTTGCCATGTGTCTGTGTGAAAGATTACCTACAAAGGTAAAAAATAACCAACAATGAAGTTGGGTTATTAAGATCCAAATGAAACCAATTCCTAGTTTCCATTGACAACATCAGGGGTGATTGTACGGGAAAACTGTCTTAGGGGCATCTGAATAAATTTGAAATAGCCGAGTATCCTTCAGGATTGTGCAAACTGAAATTTGGTTATTTTTTCCATTCCCTCTAAAGACCTACAGCTATTTTCTTTTTTCCTTTGGCTTGCGGGATCTTAGTTTCCTTGGCCAGGGATTGAAGTCGGGCCGCCATCAGTGAAAGCATTGAGTCGTAACCACTGAACTGCCTGAGAATTCCCAGCCTGCAACTATTAAAATTGCTCATATGCAAAGTAAAAGCAAGAAGGTTTTTATAAAGAGGAAAAAAAAAAAAAACAGTGAGGAAGTCATTTATTCTTCTGTTGTCTGTGTGCCCTTTTCCTGTTCAGAACAAACAGTTGGTGAGCTTTTGCATTTGGAATGGGCCACGTGTGATTGTTGAAGGGCAAGTGAAAAGTATGCCGATTTTGATTCCTTTGTGAAGGCTGGAAAAGGAAATGAGTTTTAACTTGCCTTGAGATTGACTTACTCATCTCATTGCTGTTTATAACAGACTAGAAAACTTTTATTCATCTGCATAGATGAAAGTCAGGGGTCTTTAAACTGGAGACTGGGCTTTAAGTCCTGGACCGTTAAGTAACTGTGACCTTGACAAGTGGTTTCACTTTTTAGAATTAGTTTCCTCTGCGGTAAAATGAGGAAGTTGAACTAGATTGCAGGTCTCTTCTAATTCTAACATTTTATGATGCTATATTAAGCACCTTTGCTTCTTTTTACACATTAATATAATTGACTGCTGCCGACCTATTAAGTAAGTTCTTTTGGGAAATACTAACCAGGCCTAGTCATTTCAGTTCCTTATTTAAGATCTGTCTCTAAGCTGGTGGTATTAGAGTTATGGAATAGTAGGAATTTTGTGAAAACTTGTATAAATGAACAGAATAGCTCAAATTTATTCAGCTGTTTAAAAAAAAAAGTCCTTTGCAGATGGAGGAACTTTGGGAGACTGCTTCTTTTCTGCTCATCTAAGTAACAGGAACAGAAAATAAATCTTCGTTCAAACTGAACCGTGCAGAGACACTCATAATTGCAGGCCGACTCGGCATGGCTCAGCGTTCCGTCTTAGAAAAGTCATCGAATGCTCCAGCTCTCTTTGCTTTCCTTGGGTTTTGGCATCCTCCCCCTCCTTTCTCTAAAACAGCTGTAGACTTTGAAACTCTGGGTACAACTTGTATTTGGTACTATGTCATATATGCTTCAGAATTTAAAAACGTGTAATTTTCGAACACAGAATAATTTTCCAAGGGGTTATGTCTTTCTATTGACATCCTTTTCTGACTTTATTTGGCAAGCATCCTTAACTGAGTGTTGAATCATTTAACATTCTACTTCTGACTTTGACGGCAAGATGTAAAACTTCCTGTTTATCTTCAGCATCCTATTGTGTGATATTCTCAGACCAACGCTTAAGATTGGAAGACTGACTTTATAAATTGCTCGATAAGGGCTCTACCAGTTAGAAAATGAAAGTATGACTTCCTTGTCGCACCATTTGAATTAAGAGGCCAATTAATTTTCTGATCCTTCCCTGCTTGTGTCTGCCCTTGAGTGTCTAAATGGGTTTTTCACACTGATCCTTTTAGGCAAAGAGTGACTGCACTATTTTCATCTTCTGTACTTTATCCTTGGCTAGAGATGTGGTTTGTTTTTTTAATCTTTGTATTAATTTTAAGGCTGTTGGAGTCTGGCCTGTTTAAAAAGTTATATATTGTGTATGAAATATACATATAAATACTTACCTAGATAAGTTTCGGTGAAAATGAATCCTTGTGGTCATCCAGTACAATAAGGTAGCAAAAGGCTAGAGAAGACCCAGAATTATGCCTCCTGGACTCTTCATAAACACCAGTATTTCCTCAAGGATTTCCACCCCAGAGTAACCCTTCAAGAGTTCTTTGACATCTGGGTGGTCCTGTAGCTGTCATCACTCTGGGTAGCAGGGGTTACTCAGGGGTTGGAAATCTTTGAGGAAATACTGGTGTTTATGAATAATTGTTTTGACAATGGAATTTTTAAAAAAGACATGTCTTTAATACTGGGTAAATATTTGTGAAACAATCTGCCATGTGAAAGGCACATTGATCTGAAGTCAGCAAGTGAAGACAGTGAGGATCACGGTTGGTTGGTTTGTTTTTTGACAAACCCCTCCCTGCCCCATGTGTGATCTTAGTCCTCTGACCAGGGATCGAACCCATGTCCCCCTGCAGTGGGAGCGTGAGTTGCCAGGGAAGTCCTGTGAGGACCATGTTTTTGAGGACTAGCTGCTAGTGCAGTTACTCAGATACATGTCTCCTGGGAGTTAGTATAAGTCAACCCTATAAAAACAAGGTGGTTACGTTCGTAGACGTGGGACTGAATGGAAGTACTGAAAAGCGGCATTACAGTTAAGTTGATATTTTTTACATTTTAACTTCACTCCTATCTCCCATGTCTCCTTTTCTCTCTCATTAACTTGCATTTTTGTTTTGTGTCATGCTTTATAATGATTTCTGAAAAGTATAAATTGAGCACTCCATGAATATAAATTATTACCAGCTCCATCTTCAGCTTGTGGATTAACCACAAACTTATCAAAAGCAGCACCAGAGTAACTTGGACGAACTGTGAGAAAGGCATCAGGCAACTTTCAGTCCTTAGAAGGTTCTGTGTCTTTAGCCAGGTGATTTTTGGAGAATGCTCGTAATCTTCAGGCTAGACTGAGATGCTGCTTTTTCTAATTTATATGAGAAATTAAGTACTGAATCCAATTTCAATTTTTACCTTGTATAGGGCTTCTTAGTTGAAGTCTTAGTCTCCTGCTGCTGTGGATGTCTTAAGATGTTTCAGACTCTGTCCTGTGTCTCAGTATTTCATGGTATTCTCTTTCTTTTAATGTTTGTTTATTATTTATCTGGGCATGCTGGGTCTTAGTTACAGCATTTGGGATCTTTGACCTTTGTTGTGGCAGGCGGGATCTTTAGCCGTGGCCTGCAAACTCTTAGTTGCGGCGTGTGGGATCTAGTTCCTTGACCAGAAATCAAACCTAGGCCGCCTGCATTGGGAGCACAGAGTCTTAACCACTGGACCACCATGGAAGTCCCTTCATGGAATTCTCTAAGGTGTTTCCAGATGCTCTGGCCTCCTGAGCAAGTACCAGACGCTGCCTCCAGGCCCCCTGCCCCCACCTGTTGGCATATTGCCCGGCAGCACAGTCAGCTGTCTGGAAGATGGACTCTCTCATTTTCTCTCATTCTACAAGGGAAAGTGGCAATCTTTCACTTTTTGTGTATGTTTATTTTGGGGAGGGTTGTGTGACTTTTTCCCTGGCCGATCTTCCCCACTAGTCCCTAGGGTTGGAATGCTCTGCTGGAGGTGGTGGAATAAGAAACAGAGGGGCCATCTGGATCTCCGCCTCTGTCATCACCCAGCCTTAGCAGACTTACCTCTTGCTTTACCCTCTAAGCCAACCACTTAGCTGCTGCTAAAACCAGATGCCTCCAGTTCCCTGCTCACTCTTTATTCTAGTTATCTCACTTGGTATTGCAGTGATGTGAGGCAGTGGCTCTTTGGTGGCCTGTGCCTTAAACTGTGTCTGGTGACATCACACACATTTTCCCTATGTTCAGGGGCAAGCTTCCAGGAGGCCTGAACCTTAGGATGACCGCAGGTGGCTCCATGTCACTCATCACTGTTCCTGCACATTGAACACTTGCCAGATACTCTGTCCAGGAGGAGATGCGCCTCTCTTCATCCCACAAGACGTGTTCTGTGTCTTCATTCAGTAGACCGACACGTTTTCCCAGTGTTGATACTTGGGACAGTGCTTTTTCCTCTCTGAGTCTTATATTTTAACCACTAGACTATCTCTAAATCAAAACCAACTCACTAAAGTTCACGAGGAAAGAAACAACAGGCGAGTAGGAAATGAATAAGTGACAGTGAGGCCTCATCCTTCGTCCCTCTCTCTCTCCATTAGCTTTCCCCTCCAGGCTCTGGTCCTGTCTTCCCGCATGATCTCACTCCACACTTCCCCGAATCTGTGCTGGCTTCCTGCAGTCAGAATGCCAAAAGCAGCTGAGCGTGGAGCCGCCTCAGAAGGAAGATGCGTTCACTCGCCTCTTTGTACTTGAAACGCTGCCTCCTGCTCCGTCGCCCTTGAATCTGCCAGGCGCTCCCTCTCAGGTTCCCTTCTTGTATCCTGAGACACACTTATTAAATTTTCATCTGTGACTCGGTCTCTGTTCTTTGCTTTGAGTTTTGCGTGGATGTGTTTTCAAACGGTGTTGAGCCGTCAGTTTTACTGGGCAGTACCTTGTGCTATAAGCGGGGCTTCTTCATGCATCGTGTATCGCTGTCAAATAGATATTTCAAAGGTCCTCTTACTGGAAATGGTTTTTTGTTTTTCATCTTTATCTTAAGAACAACTAAATGATTCACAGCTTTCCATTCAAGAGCTTATCCATTTTTCCTTTCACACGTGAGTTGTAATGTGATTGTTGTTGCTGTGTTGTGTTAGTTGCTCAGTGGCATCTGACTCTTTGCGACTCCGTGGACAGTAGCTAGGCTCCTATATCCATGGGGTTCTCCAGGCAAGAATACTGGAGTGGGTTGCCGGTTCCTTCTCCAGGGGATCTTCCGGACCCAGGGATCGAAGCCAGGTCTCCTTTATTGCAGGCAGGCTCTTTACTGTGTGATCTACCAGGGAAGCCTGTAATGTGGTAGGAAAGATGAGTGTTGCATACCCAGGAACACTCGGATATCTGATTGGCAAGTTCATTATCTATGTCAAGAAGAGAGCGTCCTTATAGTCTGCCTTAGACATAGTTCTAGAGCCACACTGCCCAGTACAGTAACCATAAGCCATGTATGGCTGTTGGCAAGTGCAAGTTGAGATCTGAGTACAAAATACATAATTGGGCTGTGGAATATTACTCAGCTGTGAAAAGGAAAAAAAACAACCAAACAAACCTGACATTTGTAGAGATGTGGATGGACCTAGACTCTTCATAATAAGTCAGAAAGAAAAAAGACAAATACTGTATATTATCGCATACATATGGAATCTAGAAAAATGGTACAGATGAACCTGTTTGCAGGGCAGGAATAGAGACATAGACATAAGAATGAACTTGTGGACACAGGGGGAAAGGGGAGGGTGGGACAAATTGGAAAAGTGGCATTGACATATATATCTATATACACTACCATGTGTAAAGTAGGCAGCTAATGGGAAGCTGCTGTATAGCACAGGGAGCTCAGCTTGGTGCTCTGTGATGACCTAGAAGGGTGGGAAGGGGAGGGAGGCTGGCGAGGGAGGGGATATATGTGTACATATAGCTGATTCACAGTGTAAAGCAATTGTCTTCCAATAATAAAGTTAAAAAATAACACAATTGGATTTCAACCTAATATAAAAAGAATGTAAAATAACTGATTAGCAGTTTTATAATGATTGCATTGAAGTCATATTACATATATTAGGTTAACAAAAATAGATTATTAATTTCACCTAGTATTAAAAAATTTTAAATACAATGATTAGAAAGTTGAAAATTACACATTTACCTCACATTTACTTTCTGTTGCAAAGAGCGTGTATCTCTGTGTCCACAAAGGAAATCTAATTCGAGACTTCTAGCTGTTACACAGCATTCACTGGAGGTGGTAATTGAATCATTTGCCCAAAGCCTTACTGGCCTACTTTTTGAAGGAGATCCAGGGTTGGGAAACCCTCTAATGTTATTGTCTTCATCAAATGCTTAGAAGCTGAGATACAGGTTGCTTCAGATTGAAAAATCCCAGTATTGCATCATTTTAGGGGTTCTTGTTTCATTGAGTCAGTTCAGGACTTTTTAAAACTCTTACTGTGTATCAAGTACTTTTTTAGGCTCTTTGGATGCAGAGACCAATTTCATCCCTGACCAGGAGAAACTTAGTCATCGCACAGTGTACAAACCAAACTGATTCATCATTCAGTTATAGAAGACTGCATGGTGGCTCGAGCAGTCCAGAGGAGGAGGAGGAGGAGGAGAGAGGGCAGGGCTCACAGGCAGAAGAGAGCTCGAGAGGAGACGATGCGTCTGCTTTTATTCTTCTAGAGTCATTTCCTGTGTCCCCCGGAAGTCCTGGCATGAGGGGATGTGCTGTGCAGAGCAGTGGGATATGGGCCTTGAGTGCATAAACAGGCATGACTCTGCATTTGCCATATGAGGACTTTCACCTCATTTCAGCTGGGAGATGAGAACTGTTTCACTTGGCCCAGGCAGGCCCATCCGCTTACTGATTGGGTTTTGATATCCTTCTGTGAAGTTGAAAACACTTGACTTTCCTTGTTTTACTCAGGAATTGAAGAAAATGTATAAATGAACTTCAGCTCTAATTGTGTTTTATGTATGTACAGATATATCAGTGTGAATGAAACTGAAAGATGGAAAAATTGAGTAACTTGCCTTTCCTTGGTATAAATACGAGTCAGTTTGGAAAGTGACCAAAGTGTTGTGTAAGTGTTTTCAGTGGGTGAAGCAGGGGAGCTCAGGTTACACAGTGGCTCCCATGGTGGGGGTGGGGGACAGCAAGTGACACAGCCGGCAGCAGACACTTACATAACCGTGGCTTCAGGGGACGGGATGAGGCTGTGAATGAAGCTCCCAGTCTCTGGAACAGGATATTAGAACACAGCCCTGTGAGTTTTTGTCTCTAGCTTGACTTGAAAATCAGCTTCAGAAACATCTTTTCTCTGACTAGACTTTGCCTTATTCTCAGAACTTCTTTTCCCCTTCCTTTCTAAGTGGATAGACTTTTAATATTTTAGAATTAGACGGGCGCTCAGAAATCTCAGCGTGCAGCTGCCTGCAGCTAAGACATTTAACCTGTCTGATGCTCTGTCTCTTCCCCAGCACCCAGCAGGACTGAGCAGAAACCCAAGTGCCCAGGTGCCCACTCTGCTGTGTGGGCGCCTTGTTTTTGGAGGCTCAGCATTAAACTCCCTCTCCTGGCAGGTTAAATTCATTGCAAATTCTTCAGTTCTTAGCCTCCCAGTAGAATTTCCAGATTTCGTAAATATAGTATTTTTGTTCTGCTGATGGGCTGTGAAGGGGCTGAAGGGAAGTGCAGATCTGATTTGCCTTGGAGGATGCTGCAGCTAGAGAGGAGAGGCAGTGCTTTTCAGAGGCTGATCTTATCAGATGTGGTTCTTCCTCACAGCAGGGCACTCTGAACTCTGGCAAAGTTGAAGTTCTGGTAGCTTTCCTTTCACTTTTGAATCCTTGCCCTTTCACTTAGGGAGTTTGTATTTGATTCCAAAACAGTAGAACTACAAAAGGACAGACTTAGAAACTGATCTTATTTAATGAGTTATCCTTAGGATGCTGAGTTCCAGGAAGGGGTTAAGTGCTAGCTGAAGGTCATCCAGCTGGGACAGAATCCAGCTGTCTCATTTCCCAATCTAAGCCTCTTCTCATACTTTTCTTTTTTTAGAGTCGCATTGAAAAGATAATAACAGTAAACAAAAACAAAACCCACAAAGCAACAGCAAAAGAGGAAACAAGACCTTAGGAAATCAGATAAGAATTATGAAGATGATTATTCCTTTTCACTTGGACTTATAATTTACACCATACTTGTTGTGGGGGACTGCTTGTTTTGAGGAACTTCTCGCTTCTGTAAAGTGCTTAAGCTTTTTTCTTTAGGTTATGAGGGGTGAGGAAGAAGGTGGAGTTTGGATTTTACTAAAATATCTTCTATAGTAAAAACTTTTTATTAGGACAGTTTCATTCACATATGTAGACAAGTAGTCCCATCACCACCTAACTCTTGAACGTTTATCAACTCACCATCAGTCTCATCTTACATACAATCACACTTGTGTTCTTTAAACATATTTCTGATCTTGCCAGTAAGATGTCTTTTTGCTTTTAAAAACACAGTACTTTTACTTGTCTTTCATATAATCATGGCTTTTATAGTGTGAAGCATTTCTGTCTCAGGAGCTTATCCTCAAATTCATTTTGAGTTTACTTAGCTGAGATGTTTTCCCAGGTCTCAGCAGAGTTTTGACCTCTTTGTCACTTGGTAAGAAAAGCTAGCTGCTGTAACATACTCCACTCATTTTAATGACTTAAATGGATAGAAATTTATTTTCAGTTATAGAAGAATCGGGGGTAGGTATTTCATGGCGGGAGAGTGAAGAAAAGTGATGCAGAGATTCAGGCTTCTTCGGTGTCCTCCATTGATGCTTTTGAAGCCGCTCTGCTCATCTCCATCAAGCCACTGGAAGGGCCAAGAGTGGGAAGATTTTATGGGGAAGGCCTGAAAGTGTACACGTTGCAGGCCCTGCTCTCCTTCCGTTGGCTGGGCCTCAGTCACACGGTCACGCTGAGCTGCAGAGGGAGCTGGGAAATGTGGTCTGTGACTCCAGGAAGAGGAAGAAGTAGGCTTGGTAAACACCTAGCCTGTCTGCCTGGGTACCCACTTCTTATTGCCCACACTGGCCTCTTGTGCTGGTTTCTTTTTCCTGCGCATACAGCACACTAGAGTCTGCTTCCTTACTCCCTGGCTGCAACCCACTTTCAGTTCAGTTCAGTTGCTCAGTTGTGTCCGACTCTTTGCAACCCCTTGGACTGTAGCACGCCAGGCTTCCTGTCTATCACCAACTCCCGGAGTTTATTCAAACTCATGTCTATTGAGGCGGTGATGTCATCCAACCATTTCATCTTCTGTCATCTCCTTCTCTTCCTGCCTTCAATCTTTCCCAGCATCAGGGTCTTTCCCAGTGAGTCAGCTCTTCAAATCAGGTGGCCGAAGTATTGGAGTTTCAGCTTCAGCATCAGACCCAGGAATACCCAGGACTGATGTCCTTTAGGATGGACTGGTTGGATCTCCTTGTAGTCCAAGGGACTCTCAAGAGTCTTCTCCAACACCATAGTTCAAAAGCATCAGTTCTTTGGTGCTCAGCTTTCTTTATAGTCCAGCTATCACATCCATACATGGCTACTGGAAAAACCACAGCTTTGACTAGATGGACCTTTGTTGGCAAAGTAGTGTGTGCTTTTTAATATGTTGTCTAGGGTGGTTATAACTTTTCTTCCAAGGAGGGCCTTAGGAAGTGGGACTTAGGAAGCAGCCAGCCCATTTTACTGTGACTCAAAAAAAGTCATTAAAAATCTTTTTCCTGGGACTTCCCTGGTGGTCCAGTGGTTAAGACTCCACACTTTCAGTGCAGAGGGTGTGGGTTCAATCTCTGTTTGAGGAACTAAGATCCCATTTGCTGTGTGTCTTGACCAAAAAAAAAAAAAAAAAAATTTTTTCCTGCTTCATTAAATAAAATTTGAGAGATCCAAGAAAATCCAAAGGAGGTATAAATAATTATATTTGTTAATTAAATTTGAGAAACCCAAGAAAATACAAAGAAGGTATTAAAACTACCAGTAATCCAATCACCTAGAGATAATGATTATTGATCCTTTGTTACATTTCCCTTCAATTTAAGAATGTTTAACCACTTAGAAATAACAATAAAATGTCACCAGTTCTTTCTTTGTTCTGGGTTGCAAATTCCAGAACTCCTGGGGTGGTGGGGAACCACAACAATGACAACAATCTGACAGTTTTGGCTTTTCTTAGCAAAGGGACACTGTGCAGAGCTGTGGTGAGGCTTTGTATTTCTGGCATTTTCTTTTCCTTTTTTTTTTTTTTTTTAAATCTTGTTTATATTAAGGGCTTCCCTGGTGGCTCAGATGGTAAAGAATCTGCCTGCAATGTGGGAGACCCGGGTTCAGTTCCTGGGTCAGGAAAATCCCCTGGGGAAATTATATTTAAAAATAATGTTATTTATTTAGAAATTTCCGACTGAGCTGGGTCTTCATTGCTGCTCACAAGCTTTCTCTAGTTGCGGCAGGCATGAGCTGCCCTTCCTTGCGGTGTGCGGCCTTCTTGCTGTGGCGGCTTCTCTTGCTGCGGAGCACAGGCTCTGGTGCCCTGGCACGGTGGTTGTGGCCTGTGGGCTTAGTTGCTCCTTGACATGTGGAATCTTCCTGGACCAGGGATCAAACCCATGCCCCCTACACTGACAAGCGGATTCTTATTCACTGCACCACCAGAAGTCCTGGTGAAATAAACCTCTAGCTTACATATCAGAACCCTCCATCTTCTTAGTAAGTAAATATTGGACTTGGTGAAGTTAGTGATGTAGTGGAGTGGCGAGACCCAGATGACATTTTAAGTTCATGATTTACTTCCTCCTCGGTTTTCAGAATTCTTAAACATAGCTTAATTTCCCAGGAAAGAATAATAAGAGAAAGTGTTTGAAATTGAATCGAAATAACAACTTGCAAACTTGAAGTATATAAAGATATGTGCCTGGTAGTGAGCTAAATCCTTAACTTAGGGGGATGTGCTGTTCTCTGCTCACCTGCATTGCCTGTGCTGGTCTGTAGTGGAGAACAGGCTGCTTGGTTTTACACAGGACGATAATTTCTTGGGAGAAGGTACGTTTTTTTGAATTATCAGCTCCAGATTCAGGGCTGCAGAACCTCCTGGTTTTCCTTTAATGTGGTGAAGTGGCATCCTAGAGGCCGACCAGCGTCAGAGTTCCTGTTTGTGATGTCAGCATCATGACCTCACAGCCAGGATTGCTCAAAATATTTGCCCAGCTCCTGCCAGGATATGAGCTGAGGCCTGGCCCGATTCTACAGACACCATGAGGTATCGGTTTGTCTCTTTTTGCTGGATTTGTGTTGACTTTCTGCAACTTCAGTAGATTAGAAAGTAAAGATGTTGACATTGAGCCCTCTATTTTATTGAAAAATAATGTATAACGGTAAGAAGATCACCGTTTTAAAAGCACTTCTGGCAGGACATTTGAAAACAAAATGCAATAGAAGAGCAGAAATATTTTAACTGTGTGGATGGGTATGTGGTTCACCGGGGGCTCTGTTTGCTATGAAATTTGCTATCTGTTTTCCCATTCCCTGCAAATAAACATAACAATTTTTTGTTCTGTGGAAATATATCTATAGCACTAGCCAAGTAATAGTTTGAAGTGACTAGACTTGTTTGTTCGTGGTATAAATCATTTATGACCTGGAGGCCTGAATTCTAATATATCACAACTGAGAAGTTGTCATCATTTGGTTTTGAATGTACTGCTTTGCTCTTTTAACATGTTTTATTTTGAGTTGGAAGAAAAGATGATGGTCCACACAGATACCCAGAAATCTAGTCTCTGAGGGTTAATACATAATAGAATTTTCTAAAGAATTGTCTTTCTTTAAAAAGACAGAAGCTTCAGGAACCTGTGTTCCTGTGTGTTGGGTGTTAAGCACTTGATAAATTAACCCCTCCTATTTTTAAAAAATTGTCTTTTTTTTTTTTTTTTT